>OZ010799.1:85087768-85342919 GCA_963932465.1 Maratus speciosus | reverse complement strand
CTGCTGGATGTAGGTCTCCCCCAGATTTTTCCAAAGTTTTCTGTGTAGTGCTTTAGTCATCCAATTTACACCGGCTACTTTTCTGATTTCATCACTCCATCTTACTTGAGGTCGTCTTCTTGGCCGTTTAACATCTCTGGGATACCACTGTAGGGTGTTTGTGCTCCATCTATTGTCTTGTCTTCTTGCAATGTGCCCAGCCCATTTCCATTTTAGCCGTTTAATTCTTTCAATGATGTCAAAAACTTTCGTCTGACTTTTTATCCAGGTTATTCTTTTTCTGTCTCTTCTAGTTATACCTAGCATACATCTTTCCATACTTCTCTGTGTTGTTTGTAATCTTTGTACCATCCGTTTTGTTAGCGTCCATGTTTCTGCTCCATAAGTTAGCACAGGCAAAACACATTGGTTAAATACCTTTCTTTTCAAACAAAGGGGCATGCTACTCTTCAGAATAATATTGTTCTTCCCAAAAGCACTCCATCCATTTCTTATTCTTCTATTGATTTCATTCATGATACTATTATCTGATGATATTTCCTGCCCAAGGTACACATAACTTTGCACTTCTTTAATTTCAGTGTTGTTGTAGACAATTTTCTTTTTTGATGCAAATGAATTGAACATCACCTTAGTCTTTTCCAAGTTTATTTTTAATCCCACATTAATGCTAGCTTCTTCCAACTCTTTTAGCATATTTTCCATTCGGATGGGCCAACGCGGATGGGCTTCCTCCAACCCGCTTGGCCAGCGTGGAGGAATTTGGCCAACTACCCCCCTTATTTTACCATGAATATATATATATATATATATATATATATATATATATATATATACCCTATACTTTAAATTTGGAATCTAGGAAAAAAGGTGACCGGAAAAAACGGGACCGGAAAAAACGTGACAGAAAAAACAAGAGCGGAAAAAACGGGACAAGGAAAAAACGGGACCGGAAAAAACGTGACAAGGAAAAAAGGTGACCGGAAAAAACGTGACAAGTGTTAAATATTGAACTTGTCGATAAATAAATGCTAAAAACTAAAGTTTTTCCACTGTCAGTTTCTTACAGCGTAGAGGGGGGGGGGGGTGGCAGAGTTAATGTGTGAGTTAGACAATTCTAAGATTTGGTCCAAGAAAATACAATTTTAACATTTCATTAAGAAAAGTTTAGTATGACTTCTACAACGGACAAGTTAGTGCTTTCTACGGAGGGGGGGGGGGGGGCGTATTAAGGAAATACAATTTATTGATTCTTTCAATTCGCTATTGATAGTTTATATATGAGCAAAGATATTTTATAAGGCGGATGGGGAGGGAAAAAATTACATACATAGCTTGTAAAGGGAATAAAATAAAGACGAAGAGAGGAGGCATTTTCTTTAGAGGAATTTTTTCATTATCCTGTTTTTTGCTCGCAGGCTAATAAAACCGTAAAATCAAAGCAAACGTCAATGTATTCATTTTTTAAATTCTGCAGTAATTAACTTATGTAATTAACTTTTGTTTTGATATTTAAATTTTCATGTTTTTTCCTAATGTGAAAAATAAATTTTAGTAAAATTAATTGTTACCTTTTTCTACGATGAAAATCTAGATTTAGACATGACCTCCATTAAGAGACCACCTCTCGGAGCGGCCCATTTTCATTGGAACGGAACGTGATCGCAGGGAGGTTTTACTATATATAAAAAACGAAAAATTGAGATTTTGAGTATGTTTTTGTTTATTGAGTCTTTAAATTAATAATTTGAATAATTAATTCAGAAGCAATTATCATTTTAAAAAAGTCTTAATATAATTCCATAGGTTTTAATATTATAACTAATAGTTATTTATAATTTATTTAATTTTATTAATATTTTGTTTCCTATCAAACAATTAGATTGTTTTAAAGAGAGGGCAATATATTACATACGATTAGATTTGGTAATACTGTTTAACCAACTTTACATGACCTCAGGGTTTAAACTAGAGGGAAGCTAGGGGGCGTATACCCTGGGCTCCCGGGTAGAAGGGGGAGGCATTAAATTTGGTTCGTCTTCCGGTTCAAAAAACAAATAACGAAATTAGGTTAAAAATGTCATGGAATCAGACAACCGAAAATAAAGATATATACATTTAGGCGGTTCTCAAATTCTCTACTCAACAACGCGAAACTTTGACAAATTTTCCGATTCATTTTTAAACGTAAAGGCCTGGTTAAATATTAAAAAAAATAAATAAATAAATAAATAAAAAATATATAGCTTACTAAAAAATATATAATTGAATAAAATTAAAATATTTCAAACTAAATAAATATGGCTATAAAAAAAAAAAATGTACCCAAATTTTGAACTTTGACGAAAAATCATGCTTTCGAAGCATGGGACCCCGCAGGTTAAATTCTTAATCCTTCAACAAAGAGAATGGTTCCTCTTATTATTGATTGACAATCATTCAAAATATTTTGCTTTCTATTTGATTGTAACAGGCGTTCTGCAGATTGTAGTTTTAAAAGAATGATAGACAGGTATTATGTTGACGAAAAGTACATTGGAATTTTACAACTCACTTCAATGTACATATTTGAAAGTGATAGAAGATAAACCTTAGTTTTCCAGAATGGTTTTTGTTGAATGATATTAATCTGACAGACGAATAATGTATAATAAAGGGGTTGTTTCTTCTGTGAAATTTTTACGTGCCACCCATCGTATTTTATGAGATATTTTCATGTAAATAATAGGTAATGGTGTTGATTTTAGATATTTCACACAATTTGAGATAGCGTATAATGAATAACTTTGAACCAGATTATTGCAACAAATACTCGGCTGCATTTTTCCTTTTTAAATATTCCCTGAAGTGCCAAATGCTACATTTCTAGAGACCTCACAAGTTTAAAGACTGAATTATTTTTTGCTTAACTATTGCAGATTGATGTATAATAATTCAAGAGATTGGTTGGTTGTGTTTATGACGGCCAATTATCAACACGAGGGATATGGGCCCAAAAGGTGGGGGTGCCCTCCTTGGGGGTCTTTCTAATGGAACCTAACCCGTATTTACGCATGGAAATCCATGGTTCGAAGCAAACCACGAAAACTTCGAACGATTAGGCCGACGGGTGCGATTGGGTTCGAACCCAGCACCTCCCGTCTACCAGCTTCGAGAACAGAACCTCTCGGCCACTGGAGGGGCAATAATTTAAGAACTCACATTGTTTTAACCTTGTTGTAGATTTAGGAAATGTACAAATGTCATGTTCTTACAACAGAATCCCCCCCCCCCCCCCATCTTTCAACATCAAGAAAGCTGAAAAGATGCAAAGGCAAAGAAATCATCATTTTAAAAATACTTTTGTTTTGTGCAACCAATAATGCTTTCGAACATGATAGAGTAAAGCGTCTGTAACTCATTCTAAACTGTATTACTACTAATCGATGTATTAAATGAATTTTATAAACAGTTATTTTAATGGTATTTTGAAGAACTGTCGTCACATAAAGGGTTAATGTATTATTTAATTGCTAAGTTTCATATTTTCCATTTCCACGTTCGCTAATACGATTACGAAATATTTTTTATTCCTATATGTATGAACATTTGCAGAATTTTTTCTCTATTAGTTTCCACAGAATTGATCAGAAATATAAATCTTAAATTTCCCATGCGTTTTTTTTTTTTTTCTGCCTACCAAATTAAGTTTAGGTACATAAAGATAAGTGAATACAGTCAAACCTCGTTAACATGAAACTCAAGGGGAATTAAATTTTTGTTCATGTCACAGGAAGTTCATGCTATCAGTATAACAAAAAATCCAGATAACAAATATTGAGAAAAAATACATATTAGGGGAGACTGGGGGCTAATGGGACATAGGAGCAAACGGAACAATAGGGTTTTCTTGTAAAATATAACTTTCAAAGAATAATGCACCTCAAAAAATAAATGAAGGGTGGTTAGCCTCCGCCCCCCCCTTATACTTAACCAATGAACCTCCAAATCTAATCAGGTAAGCTCCTTAACATAATAAACCGGTATACCAAATTTGAAGCAAATCAGATAATTCTGCATGAAAAAACCATGTCGGTAAATTAAGCTTTATACTTAACTAATGAACCTCCAAATCTAATCAGGAAAGCTCTTTATCAGAATGAACATAGAAAAAAATAAAATAAATTGGATAATTCCGCATGAAAATCCATTTATCTAAATTAGGAAGAGGGGACTTGCCCCCCTTTCCCCCTTTTATATTTAACCAACGAGTCTCCAAACCTAATGAAGAAAGCGCCATATCGGAATAAACCGATAGATCAATTTGAAGCAAATCGAAAAATTCTGCATGAAAAACCCATTTATTTAAATTAAGGGGGGACTAGCCCCAGCCCCCCTCTCCATACTTAACCAATAAACCTCCAAATTTAATCAAGGCAGCTCCTTAGCATAATAAACCGGTATACTAAATTTGGTGAAAATCGAATAATTCTGCATGAAACACTCATTTATCTAAATTAAGGGGGGGGGGGGGTCTAGCACCCTTTCCCCCGTGTATACTTAACTAATGAACCTCCAAACCTAATCAAGGCAGCATCTTAACATAATAAACCGGCATACCAAATTTGGAGCAAATCTAATAATTCTGCATGAAAAACCCATTTATCTAAATTAAGGTGGTGGCTAGCTCCCCCCCCCCTTTATATTTAACTAATGAACCTCCAAAACTAATCATGGAAGCACTTAAGACATAATAAATCGGCATACCAAATTTGGAGCAAATCGAATAATTCTGCATGAAAAACCCATTTATCTAAATTAAGGTGGGGGGAGTAGCCCCCCTTTACTGTTAATCAATAACCCCCAAAACTAATTAGGGAAGCGCCTTATCAGAATGAACCTGGAAAAAAAATAAAGCAAATCGGATGTTTCTGTCAAGAGTTATCGCGTTACGTGCATACAGACGTAAGTGCATACATACATACAGAACCTGCGTGCACATTAGCCCTTGGGCTTTGATAGCCTGCGAGCTAAAAAGCAGTATAATGAAAAAATTCCTCTAAAGAAAATGCCTCCTCTCTTCGTCTTTATTTTATTCCTTTTACAAGCTGTGTACGTAATTTTTCCCTCCCCCTCCGCCCTCCACTGTACCCAAAAATCATTATTGATTAAGGTTTTATAAATATATAAAACATCTTTGCTTATATGTAAGCTATCAATAGCGAATTGAAAGAATCAATAAATTGTATTTCCTTAATACCCCCCCCCCCCCCCTTCTCCGTAGAAAGCACTAGCTTGTCCGTTGTAGAAGTCATACTAAACTTCTTAATGAAATGTTAAAATTGTGTTTTCTTGGACCAAATCTTAGAATTGTCTAACTCACCCATTAACTCAGTACCTCGCCCCCCCCCCCATCCCCTACGCTGTAAAAAGCTGACAGTGGAAAACTGCACTTTAGTTTTAATTGTTTATTTAAATATGGCCTTCATGTCGTTAAAAAAATATAAGGTTTACTATGTTTTTAAAATATATATTAAATTCCTTATACAACTTAATAAACAGAATACTTTCCCGTGGTCTTTTATCCGATTTGTTTTTTCCTATGTGCGCTTTTTTTCCGTGACTCCAGTATCTTATAGAAATGTTTATTTTAATTTATTTTGTTTAGTTTAAATGTTTAGAATAATATATCTGGAAATTCCATGATGAAACCAAAAATTGCAAAAAATTTGACTTCAATCAATTGCTTAATATAACAAGAAAAAAAAAAAAGAAAAGTGACAAATTATGCTAATATCTAATTTTAGGCATACCTTAACAAAGATATTTATTTATTATTTTTTCTTTATTTGTTCTGTTAATATCTGAAAATACTAATGCCACTGATCAGGACATAAAAAATTACAAATTGATAAGTGATTTTGAAAGTCTAAAAAATATTATTATTATTATTAATATAATTTTATGTTAATAAACAAAAAAATCAAAAAGCGTTAAATAAAATAAAAATAATAAAAATAAAACTTTCCAATCGAATCTATTATAACTAACTTCTTTAAAATTAAAAAAAAAAAAAAAAAAAGTTTATATGATATTATACATGCGTAAGTCGAAAAACAAGTTGTTATGTAAATGAGCATTCTCGTATGCGAACATTCACAGCATTTTTCAATATTTGCATTCTAATTATCAACGGAAAGCATTCTTATTCACATAATGTCCAAATTAAGTAGTAGTGTAAATGTGAATTTTCGTATGCGAATATTCAGGAATTTTTTTTATAATAGCATTCTTAAACATCAACGGAAAATATTGGTATTACCGTTCGCGAACATCAAATATCAAGTAGTGATGTTAATTAGAATTATCGTAAGCGAATTTTCAAATATTTTCAATATTAGCATTCGTAGAAATCGACAAAAAATATTCGTATTGGCGTTCGCGAATGTGAAGTTGAAAGAATCTATAAATTGTATTTCCTTAATTCCCCCCCCCCTTCCCCCCCGTAGAAAGCACCAGCTTGTCCCTTGTAGAAGTCATGTTAAACTTCTCTTAATGAAATGTTAAAATTTTGTTTTCTTGGACCAAATCTTAGAATTGTCTAATTCACGCATTAACTCTGCTCCCCCACCCCTACGCTGTAAGAAACTGACAGTGGAAAACTTTACTTTAGTTTTTAGCATTTATTTATCGACAAGTTCAATATTTAACACTTCCTTGTCACGTTTTTTCCGGTCACCTTTTTTCCTTGTCACGTTTTTTCCGGTCCCGTTTTTTCCTTGTCCCGTTTTTTCCGCTCTTGTTTTTTCTGTCACGTTTTTTCCGGTCCCGTTTTTTCCTGTCACCTTTTTTCCGTTTACCTTAAATTTGGGAAAAAGGGATGAAATTTTAATATTTAATATCTAACAACTTTATAGGACGGAATTGATAACTTCAGAATACGTAACAGCCGTCTGGCCCAATGGATCGAGGAAGCGCTCTTTGTTTCCGCCTCCCTAAGACAGCTTTAGGCGCACCACACACCAGAGAGACATGCGACAATAATCGTGAGACATGAGGCAAATTCTGCTGTTCAAACCGGTTTTTTCTTTGTTAAGAGGGTGAAATTGTCGCATGCCTCACGCTTTTCTGCCGCATGTCTCCCTGGTGTGTGGCGCGCCTTATCGGACGATTGGGTTTGCGGCCATCGCGAGATTTGACATCATGAATTCCATCCTACGATCCTACGCCGCTGCCCTAATAAATGAGAGCTTCCTCGGCCGGTAATGCGGTCGGTCGTGGTTTGAAATGATACTTTTTGGTAATAGTTGAGAAATGTTAGGAGACCCCTCTAATTTACAGCGAATCTGAGCAGATAATAGTTGGGCCTCTGTTGGGTTTTTGTTGGCAAATGTTTCGTTGATCAGTGGTACGACAAGGCAGACAGAGGGCCAACAATAAGCCAATTTTGGCCCAGCTATTTTGTGCTACCTGGGAATATTTACAGTAATATGAATGAGTTTATTTAGGTTAATTTGTAACGGTGGTACTTTTCGGTTAGCCGGGCGCCAGTGTTATATTTACATTCATATATATGCACATATATGTATATATATATATGTATACACACACACATAAATATATACATACATATGTATAACCATTAATTAAACATTACATACCATCATCAAAAACCGCAATATTGTGAATGAAATGACAATAAAAATGGATACCACAAACCTATAATATAGAACTGTATGTATAAAATAAAGTGCCTCCCTCATAGCATGTATGGTCACGGTGACGTCGTTGTGACGTCACTGTAAGTCACTGTGGTCACGTCACATCTGTGACCAAAATGCCACCACTCAGTGATACCACATTGTGACTGAGATGTGAACTTCTTAGAAAACTTTAAAAAATTACGAAAATTCTTCAAAACATGTTATTTACTGTAAAATTATATTTTTCTGGCAATTAAAAAAAATGTGACGTCACTGTTATGTCACTGCTATGTAACGTACGTCACGTCACATATGTGACAAAAAAAAAAACCACTATATTGTAAGTCACAGTGTGACAAAAATATGAACTTCAAAAATCTTTGAAAATGAAGAGAAATATTTTAAACAGTCACGAGTTATAGCGGCATAAGGAATGAAAATATATTAGTGGATAGCAAATGGTAAATTCTGTCACTAAAGGGGAGGGGGGGGGGATAATAAATAAAGTGCACGATACAAGCATTAATAAACTAAATTTTCAGGCTATATTTTATCCATTTGATATCTAAGACAGTGAATGTATACTTTTTCATGATTTCAATTTTATCTAGCATTTGGATAATATATTTAGAATTAGGATTATTAAATTTATACACTTTACATATTTAGTTTGCTGGGAGGAAATTTCTTTCTTTCTTTCTTTTTTACCGACCAGGATTATTCGAAACACTTCTGTGGTTTCAAACTAAAAATTTTCTATTACAGTTAAATCTGCACCTTTTAATGAGCACGTAGAAAGAGTCTTCAGAGTTTAGTCATCTATGCATTTCTTGCTTTAGAATATTTTTATAATTTGTATTCAAGTCATAAATTCTACTTCTTTCCGACTTTTTAAATAAAATTAGCATTTTCCGAAAATAAAAGAAATATACAAAATTTGTGCAAAACAAACTTTACTTTAAAAAAAAAAGGAAAAAAAAAGGGGGGGGGGTCGTTATTACCATTAAATTTATTTTTACACCTTTTAAAAATTTAAACAATGTTTTATCTAATAAACTCTAATTATGAATATTATTATTATAATTATTTAGAAAAAAGGAACTTTACAATACATTTTAACTTGAATTATTTGGTACGGATAAAAAGAAAAGATTAAATATATTGGACATTTCTTCAAATACAAAATTTTAATTAACGATACTTTCAGAAAATTACTGCGCATTCAAGTTCAATATTTCTTGTATACAAAAACAAATAATCTGTAACAGAACATCTGCTTGAAAATCGTCTGCCTACAGAAGACGCGGGAAATTGTTCACTGTTTTTAGAACATCACCAAGTCTACAACACTTTAAGATAAGGAAATGACCATTCTAGGATACACGGATATTAATAGAACGTATATGTAAGTTTTATTTAATTTAAATATTTTATTCCTGATTTGTACATATGAGTTAAATAGTTTTATGTTATATTTGTAAGAGACTGATCTTTAACTGTCAGAAGCGATATTTTTCAATTCGATAACTGTAAAGAAAAATATCTTAATCTGCCATCGCTTCAAAAAAAAAAAAAAAAAAAAAAAAAAATCTGCGCAGAGACTGATTTAGGCTTACGTTCATACTGGAATTAATATAAACATTAATTTACTCTTACTTGAGATTGAAAATGTATGGAACGACAATTATTAGGTATTAACCGAGACATAAATAGTTAACACAAATGCAGCTTAAACCTATTTATTATATAACATTACTAGCCAGAAGCATAGCTATCAAACAGTAACAACCAAGTACCTTTACATATTCCATTCGTGCGGCCTGTTGCCATTCCGGTAGCATAAAAGTGTGTTACAATACATAACATTCCTCCCCCCTATGTAACGTAGTCCTTTAGCCAGCTTGGTGGATGTTTAGCTCTGACTGGTCTCGATGGAAGGACCGCTGGCCTTGCAACATCGGGAAACGTTCCACCCCTTGCGGGTGCAGTCCCAATTAAACTGTCCATCTTCCTAGGTTCTGAAACTACGTCCTTTGTCGACAGAACTACATTCTGGTTGCCTCCTGCTGGCTCAGAGTTCTCGCTGTCTCCTACTGATTCTGACATCAACGATGAAGGTGTTGGGACATTAGATGGATATGTTGAAGAACTGTCAGAGTCTGTCATATGTTGAGGACTGCCCAGGCGTCGTCTTAGTTGGTCAATGTGTCTTTTCCACACAAGACCTTTATCCGTCAAAACCTCATACATTGTGGGGCTAATTACTTCTATTATTGTAGCTGGTACCCATTTGTCGTGAGGGTGGAATCCTTGAGCATATACCAAGTCTAGAGGTGCAAACATCCGGAATCTTGAATTAGACTGATCCTTAGGATTAGGCTCTGAAAAATCTGGATGGATCCTGTCAAGGCAGGTTTTCAAACGACGGTTCATAAGCAGCTCTGCTGGAGAAACATTGGTTGCAGAATTGGGCGTAGCATGTTGTGCTAATAAGAATGATGCAAGTCTAGTATTCCAATTCCCCGAAACAATTCTTCGAAGTGCATCTTTCGTTGTTTGCACCATCCGTTCTGCTTGTCCGTTTGATGCAGGATGTCCAGGAGCTGTGAATGTATGATGGATTCCGTTTCTCATAAGGAACCGTTCAAATTCAGACGATGTGAAGCCAGGTCCGTTATCCGAGACTATAGTGTCAGGAATACCATGTGAGCCAAAAAGCTTCCTCAAAGCTTCAATAGCACAAGGTGAATCTGTTGACGATACCTTAATAACCTCTAGCCATTTTGAGTATGCATCAACGACAATGAGGAAAAGGGATCCCTGAAAAGGCCCAGCATGATCGATATGGAGTCTTGACCATGGTTTTTTAATGCATTCCCATGTTCCCAGTGTCTTAGGAGGTGCGTGTCGTGTTTGTTGACAAACGATACACCTATTTACTGTGTCTTCAATTTGACTATCCATCTTTGGCCACCACATGTAACTTCTTGCAAGGCCCTTTGTACGTACGATGCCTTGATGTGAACTGTGGACAGTGGCCAATAGGTGTTCTTGTGCCTTTCTGGGTATTATGACCCTGCATCCCCAAAGGAGGCATCCTTTGTGTTGTTGAGATTTCCAGTCGCCGTTGAAAATAAGGGATGAATTCTGCATCTGGATTTTCAGCTGGCCACCCCTTCAAAACCCAGTTGAGCACTCGGGCTAAGATAGGGTCTTGCATAGTCATCCGTGCAATATCTTTGGCTGAAATGGGAGGCTTGTCCAAAGCCTCCAAGAGCAATACTTCGTTAGGACATGTCCCATGATGAATCATCTGAGGGTGAGGTAGACGACTAAGTCCATCTGCATTAGAAATCAATTTACCAGGTTGGTATACAAGATGATAATCATATGAGCTTAAAGCTAGGGACCACCGCTGCATTCTTGGATACAACATTGTTGGTGTGGGTTTGTCGCTGGCCAGAAGGCCCAGTAAAGGCTTGTGATCAGTTCTTATTTCGAATTTCTGCCCATTGAGGTAGTTGTGAAACTTCCTAACCCCTTGAATGATGGCCAAGGCTTCTTTGTCAATCTGGGCATACCGACGCTCTGTTGGGTTCATTGTTCTTGAATAGAACGCCACTGGAGCTTCAACTCCCTCTGACAATTTGTGGCTGAGGACAGCGCCAACACCATACTGAGAAGCATCACATGTCAGGATGATTGGTTTCTTTTCATCGAAATGTATGAGGAGGGAATCACTTGATAAGAGTTTTTTAACCTTATTAAAAGCTTCATCGTGACTTTTCTTTCATTTCCACACTACTCCCTTGTCTAGCAAGCGATGAAGAGGCTCTGCCACTGTTGCTTTATCTTGTAAAAACACATGATAAAAGTTAAGTAAACCCAAAAATGCTTGAAGTTCTTCTCTCTTTGTTTGCGTAGGGGCTTCTTGAATAGCTTTTACTTTGTCCTTTGTGGGTTTAATACCTCTCTCGTTGATTTCATAAGCTAAGAATTCAAGTTTTGGAGTTCCAATAATACATTTATTTTTGTTTAAGCGTAACCCAGCTTTAGAGAATCGATCAAGAACTTCACGAAATCGCTTGGCTACTTCTTCTTCTGTAGAACCTTTGTTCAAGACATCATCATAGTATGGAAACACTCCTGGTATGTTTGCGAGCAATGTCTCAATGAACCGTTGGAATATTCCAGGAGCTGTGGAAATTCCAAATTGGAGGCGATTGCACTTGAATGCTCCACGATGTGTCACAATTGTTTGCGCCATGGCAGAAGATTCATCCACGACTAATTGCAGATATGCTTGGGACAAGTCAAGCTTTATGAAATGTCAGCCTCCTGTTAATTCTGCAAGTATTTGATTTACTGCCGGTACTGGATATGGATGGGTGCCTAAAGCCTTGTTGACCGTACATTTATAGTCACCGCATAACCTAATATCTCCATTAGATTTCATGACAGGAACTACAGGAGTTGCCCAATCAGAGTAACTAACTGGTTCCAGAACTCCTTGGTCTTGTAATCGTTGTAATTCCTTCTCAATCTTGGGTCTTAGAGCAAATGGTACATTCCTAGCTTTCAGCTGAATTGGACGAACTGAGGGATCCAAATGTAACTTGATAGGTGTACCTGTAAACCTTCCCAGTTCTTCCTTGAAAACATCAGAGAATTCACTCAGGACATCATCCAAAGTAGAATGCTGTATGCTATGGATGCCTGTTACCTTTATTCCCAATGGTTCGAACCAATTTAGACCTAGAAGTCCTTGACGTTTCTTTTTAGCAATCAGAAGTGGAAGTTCCTGTTCATATGAAGCATATTTAACTCTAACTTGGCACCGACCCAATATTTCTACTGGTTGTTTATTGTAGTCTTTGACAACGAAAGGAGACTTTTCCAACAGTGGAACGTTGTGAGGATATAACCGGTCAAAAGTACCTTTGTCAATGATGGATATTTTAGTTCCTGAATCTACTTCCATAACGCATGGTGTACCGTTGATCAGGACGGTTGTTTTCATGTTTGGTGTTTCCACACTGTTGAGGCACACATTTTTCAAATGGACTGTGTCTAAACTCTCTGTGTCGGAGGAATCAGAGTCACTATTTTGTAAATTTTGCTCATGTACTGTTTTCCTAGAGAAATTTGATTTATTCCGACAGACTCTTTGTATGTGGCCCTTCTTTTTGCAGGCATGGCATTCAACATCTTTAAATTTGCACTGTGCTCTTGGATGGTTGCGTCCACAACTAGCACAATTTTCGTTCTGAGATTGCCTTTGATTTCTATTTTGTCTCTTGCCAAGAGGCATAACTGAAACAGTTCCAGATCCTCTAATCTCTTTTACATGAGAATTGGCCGTTTCTGCCGCCAAGGCCTTATCTAGTGCTTGAGCAAACGTTAACGATGAATCGGCGAGTAAACGACGTTGGAGAGCTTCATCTCTCATACCGCACACCAACCTATCTCGAAGCATGACATCTAACGACGCACCAAAATTACAGTGCTCGGATAGCTTCCATAATTCTGCAATGAATGCACTTACACTTTCTCCCGACTGTTGATTCCTACGATAAAATAAAAATCGCTGGAAGATCTCGGAAGGTTTCGGCGAGAAATGAGCCTTAACAAGTTTTTTTAGCTCGTCATAAGACTTAGTAGTAGGGTTTGCTGGGGACACGAGAGAACGGATCGTCGCGTACATCTTCGCCCCGCACACACTCAAAAATATGGCCCGTTTTTTTGTTGGTTCGGCGATATTGTTTGCTTCTATAAAGCATTCCAAGCGTTCATGGTAAGCATCCAATGTTGACGGTTCCGATACGTCGAAAGTCTCCAAGCTGCCGAAAGTAGCCATTTTCTTCACAAAACGATGTTGAGAAAGAAAAAAAAAGTTCTTTATTAGAAATTAGCAGAATGTAGATATACTCACAGTTCTGAAACGTCGGTAAGCGTTGCCGCAGTTAGGCCTAAGCGTAAGCATAAGCTTCGATCTTCAGCAATTCTTGCAGTTATCTGAATACTTTTAGCTTAGCAGAATACTTTTACCTCGTCGCCAATTATTAGGTATTAACCGAGACATAAATAGTTAACACTAATGCAGCTTAAACATATTTATTATATAACACTAGAAAGGTAGCCCGTCAAAAATGACGGAAATTTAGATATAAAGATATATACAACTCATGTGCAAGAATATGAGTTTTCTCGTTTGTTCCGCAGTGGTAGATGAAAATAACACATTTTAAGAGCGAAACACGTTTATGAAAAACTGTGTACAGTAGAAGACCACTAATCTGCACAGTTTGGTTCCAAGTGTTATGCAGATTTGACGCTCTTTGTCATGTCTATTCAATCTTTGTTTACATTTTTTTTTAAATTCATATATTGGACAATTTAGATTGTTAAGCCTTAAAAATAAATAAATTACACACTTGAAGTAAGGTAAAAACTATTAAATTATCGTATACGATTTCATGAAATGGTATTATATGGTATTATACGTGTGTGCTTCACGATCTTGGTTACGACTTTAGCTGCAACTTGTCATAATTCTAATAGTGTGGGCCTCTATAACAAAAAAGTAACCAGTTTTTAGTAAAATTTCTGATATAAAGTAGTTTTCAAAAACTTGTGTAAAATTGCAGGCCGTTCTCATGTTATGCCAGTCCTAGGAATAATATTTCTAACACCGAAGAGTTTCCATGTATATGTGCAATTTAGTAAAGCTTCTCCAAAAGAAAGGTCCTGAAATGACACCCTTGTAATTCCTCTAACTTCAAAGTTTAATCGGGTCCTGATGTTGTTTACTGAAATCTAATAAATACAGTTATTTTGAATATTACAACAGAATTAAACAGCTAAACTTATTTAACTTAAACTCGCTGTTACTTCACGATGTTATTTTTTAGTATTAAGAAAGAAAATTATTTAAATTTTTCAAATCATGCACATTTATAATTTTTTTCCGTCTTTAATAACGAAATAATGAAAAATATGCTTTTGTTCTGAGCTCATAAATATGACAATAAAATAATGTAACTAAGAGACATTGCAAAATTAAATCTTTATGATTTCAAACCATAAACAAATGATACCGCCACCATTTTACCTACTATGACGTCATTAGAATATTGTCCATTGATTGTTGGAGAACTTACTTTGTGAATGATTACCTCAATGATTTAATATTTTTTACGGATCGCGATGTGTACAAACACAATGAATCACTTGTGTTTGTTTAGGTTTATGGAATGAGAGATTAAGCCGTGATCCTAATTTCAACTAAAGTTATCCAAGGATATATGTATTTTTAATCGAAATTAAAAACAATGCTTTGATCTCGAAATAAAAAGTTTTAGTTTGTATAATTGGTTATTTCTGTTAATTATTTATTTAGGTACTTTTCCATTATAGCGCATTTTTAAAAAAAGCTTGGCATATTTCGGGCATCAGAAAGTGAGATATGTTGCCAAAATATATAAACAGCTATGAAAACAAATCTAATGAACTTTTATTTTTGTTTATATATGCACTTATATACATAAAAAAATCGTTTCTGAATATATATAATATTTTTTTATATACAAATTACGGCACAGATTTCAGATATGAACCGGGATACCTAGCTGGCGCTAAAATGGTGTTATTTTGCCTGCTATGGTAACCCGGCTATTGTTTTTTATTTATTAATAAATTGTTTATTTACTTTTATTTTCTGTTTTTAAATTATATAAACTGTTTTGTTCTATAGTTATTATTCAAACTTTTATTTATTTATAGTTATTTCCTTTTCAAAATGATAGCAAATAATTTAAAAATATATAAGTAACTGGTATTCGAAAGCGAGATTTCTGCCGAATTGGCGTCAGAGAAAAATCACGCCAACCCCGATGCGTATATGACATCTGTGCAAAAATTACTTCTGTTTCTTTATAAAAATGGGTAAATAGCTTTTTTTACATTAAATAAATTGTATACATATGCAAAAAATTGCTTGTGAGTATGAAGCAGTAAATAGGTTGTCAGAAAATACGTTGGCAAACTTCTTTCTCGCCAAGAAACTTTTCTCCGAAGTATTGTATATAAGCAATGATTGCTAGAAATGCATTTTTAATTATGGTATGGGCTTTTATGTTTCACTACGCATACTATGCATACTACTTATGCATACTATACCGTGTGTATAAATGCTACAGCTCATATGCAGGGCTACACAAAAGAATTCGTAAGGGTTACTGAGTATGAGAATAAATTGCTTAAAGGTGGTTTTTAAAGGAGTTATGCAGTTTGACGCTGAACTGCATTTAGTTTGCTAAGAAATGTTTGTAGAATATAGATAAAATGATATACAGGGTCACGCAAAGAATTGGATACATAACCGTCTATGGATGATAATATCTGGAAATGTGATTTCAGTAGCTTTAAGAGTAGTTTAAATTAAATTTTAGCTAAATAGTGGCATGTAATAACGGTACTATTGGCTATGGACGGTAAGTGCTGAAATCAAATTTTAAAAAATTTTATGCGTTTTCTAAAATGTTTACTTAGTTATCTTATTTACCTTATTTCCCTAAATAACGATGTTTTGTTAAAGCATTCAGGATGTGTTGGAAATTGTTTCATATTCTATGCTTAAAAAATGATTTTTCTTTCTTCTTTAGTCTTATTTTGCATTTATTTGGTACAGATGTCATATTCGCGCGATTTTTTTCGGTCGCCAATTTGGCGAAAACATCAACAGCATAAACAACATAATCCGGGTTACCACATCATGCAAAATAACGACACTTTGGCGCAGTTTAAGTACCCGTTGCCTATATGATATTGGCGACAGAAAAAAATCGCGCCAATATGGGGCGAATATGACATCTGTACCATTTATTTTATTCTTAATTTTTTAGTCTTATACTGCTTTATAGAAACTTTGGCACTGTTGTCATATATACCCCATATTGGAGGGATTTTTTTTCCGATGCCAATTTGGCGAAAACATCAACAGCGTAAACAACAACATCCGGGTTACCATATCAAGCAAAATAACGACACTTGAGCGACAGTTAAGTATGACATTGGCGTCAGAAAAAAATAGCGCCAGCATGGAGCGCGTATATGACATCTGTGCCGAAACTTTAATATTTAATGTTTAAACTCTTCGCTCCACCCACCTTGTGTATAGTATAAACTATAACAGAGATAGCGCAAAATAATAGACAGTTTGATACTTTTCCACTGTAGGGGCTTTGGCGTTTTTTAAAAAAAGCTTGGTGTAATTTGGGCATCAGAAAGTGAGATTTGGGTACTTTTCCGTTATACGGATACCATTGTCGCCAAGCGTAATAGTTGGCGCAAAATGAAAATCACGTGAATTGAGGCATTTGAAAAATAAAAGAAAAAATATTGTCGATACTAAAGTGAGCATTTAAAAAATATAACATTTGAAAATTCCAGACTTTTACGAACTATTTCATTAAATCACAAATATATACTTAAAATAATTGAACAAATAACTGTTATAAAATAAAGCAATAAAATAAAACTCATATTAAACTGCTGGCATAAAATTACAAATATCTTTTAGCATTTTGAAATAATTGGCGCATTAGCATACATTTTGGCATGGTGTCCGTATAACGGAAAAATATTGAGATTTGTTGTCAAATCATATAAACAGCTATGAAAACAAACTTGATGAGCGGTTTTTTTTTATATGTTTATTTTATATATATATTATTCATGTTTTTATGTACAAATTACATCTGTTTCTGTATAAAATTAGAGAAACGGCTTTTTTATGTTAAATAAATCGTATAAATATCGAAAAAAATGCGTGTGTATATAAAATGAAACAGTGGATAGGTTCCCGGAAAATATGTTGCCAAATTTCCTTTTTCGCCAAGGAACCTATACTGGAAAAGTACCTAAAGCACATTAAAATCGCGCAGTTAGGAGCTCATACAGTACAGCGTCGTCTATTGGCGGTTATTTTATTAGTAGCATCGGGAGGAAGATGTAAAGGTGTACTTTAAATTCTCACCCATAGATTTTGAAAAAATATCTTAAAAGAGCGGAGTTTAAATTAAATTTTGGTGACCTCCTTTATGAAAGATTAATGGTTTTAAATGGGAATTTCGCCAAATCAGCCAGCTATCGCCAAGTTGGCCAACATTTGGCGCTACTGTGGTAACCCTGCATTAGTATTTTTCAACAATTACTCATTTCAATGAGGTGGTCCTACCGGAATCGTGAGGGACACACAGAGACTTGGATTTTATATAAATAGATTACTAGCCAGAAACATAGCTATCAAACAGTAACAACCAAGTACCTTTACATATTCATTCGTGCGGCCTGTTGCCATTCCGGTAGCATAGAAGTGTGTTACAATACATAACAACAATGATTTGGAATTATTTTACCGGCTTCTTACTATTTTTTGATTACTAACACTTATAGTTATTATTATTTTGTGGTTAAATATGATGTTCGATTATCATGAGATTACGAAACTGTTTCAGATTAGAAATTAACATTATACTGGGAAAATGTATTTTTTCATATTACAGTACTGAAACATTTGAAAGAATTTTCTTTTAGTGCTAATAATATTTTAAATTATCTTTTAAAATCTTAAATCTTCAAACCAATGTTTTCAGATTTAACATTTGCCAAAATTATAAAATAATAGTAATTCCTTATACCATATGGAAATATTTTTGAGATATTGTTAAATCTAATAATGCATTTAATTTATTTATTGTATTTTGCTGTTGTTTAATAGTACAATTGTAAATACTAATTATTATTTTTAGTGTTTTTCAAATTGGTATATTTATTTTTTTAAATTGTATGTAAGCATTTTTTCTGCTTGTGATTTTAATCAAACATTTAATTATACACATTCTGAATCGGTTATTAAATTTTCTTCTATTGTAAATTCATTTTCTACGTTTATGATACGCGCAATTATTGGCACTAAAAAGTAAAATATGATATTTAAGCATTGAAATAAAGTGTTTTTCATGCCTGATAGGAAGTTATAGATTAAACTGATTTAGTATATATTTTTTAAAAGTTCATATAATACAGGATACATAATATAGGACATAAGTTGAAAAGTGCTTATGACTTAGGTTTGTCTCTCCGTCTGTCCGTCTAGCAGTCTGTCCGCACTCTAACTCCCGAAAATATACTCGGATTGCCCTGAAATTTTTGGATGTTATTGACGTTTACCATAGCACGGTACCTATTTGTAATGAAGTTTGTAGCATGCTTTGTTCATTTACAGGGCCAGCCAAAAGTTTTCCGTTACATTACGGCCTATGGGAAAAAATCGTTTCAAATGATTTTTAATGATTTTACGCACGCTTTCAAACATAATAAAATTTATATGCATTTATGAAGTGCACTAAAATATGCATTCTGTTGACTATGCGATGCAAAGAATAGCTATTGTTCATTTACAGGGCTAAAAAAGGAATTCAAATACATAATGATATAGGGGTGGGGGGAATTGTTTGCGGCATACTTTAATTATGTTAAGGGTGTATTCCGATCCAAACCGCTTATTTTCTGATTCATTTTAAAATTCATTTTTGCTCTCAAACGCATCAAACTGGGAAATTCTCTTATTTAGAAACTATATAATATGCCGTGCTTCTTAATTTTTTGATAAATGCAGAAAATACTGTAAAAAACGCTGTCAAAGTTGGCGTTTTGAACCGAATTTTCCGAAGCGGGCGATCTGGGAATGAAAAAAATGGTCATACTGAGAAAATAATTGTTTAAAAATCAAATTCTAATTAATTGAGCTGAAAATGAAATCCCACGGCACGTTAAACAT
The DNA here is from genome assembly GCA_963932465.1 of Maratus speciosus. Taxonomy (NCBI): domain Eukaryota; kingdom Metazoa; phylum Arthropoda; class Arachnida; order Araneae; family Salticidae; genus Maratus; species Maratus speciosus. Next base: position 85,323,395 of record OZ010799.1, on the reverse strand, counting down.
GTCTTCAGAAATCACCCCAGCAAGTTTCATGTTTTTACTTGTAAAAATGAGTCTGAAAATGTCTCAGAAAATTTCGAGCTGTTGAGGGTGGAAAAATATTTTTTCGAATACACCCTTAATCTATTTCATATATAATGAAATTGATGTATGTCGCTTAGGTTTACATACTATAAATTATTTCATGTATAATACGAATAATACGTATATAGCATTTACAGAGACACACAAAATATTTCAGATACTATATTGTATCCGAAGTACTGTTCATTAGCGATGATTGCTGGAAATGTATTTTTAATTATGATTCACTATATTTATGCATAGTATCGTGTATATAAATGCTATAATTCCTATACAAGGCTACACAAAAGTATTCGTAAGGATTACTGGGTATGGGCGCAAATTGCTTAAAGGTGTGGTTTTTAAATGAGTTATGTTTTTTTTCACTGAACTGCATTTAATTTACCAAGAAATGTTTGTAGAATATGGATAAAATGATACACAGGGTCACGCAAGGAAATGGATACATGGCCGTCTATAAATGATAATTTCTGCAAATGTGATTTCAGCAGTTTTAAGAGTGTCTTAGTTTGAATTAAATTTTAACTAAATAGTGGCTTGTAATAAAGATTCTAGGTAAACTACAGGGTTGTACAAAAGTATTCAAGTATCTTTCCATACATTAGTATAAATTGCTGAAAAAGAATTTCAACCTGTTAGGCGTTTTCTTGCTAAACTAAATTTTCCCATTATATAGTATATATACACTTGAAAAAATGGGTACTCAAAATTGAATACGAAGTACTCGATTTTAAATGCGTCACATACTCAAAATAGCTCCGATCCAAATGTACTCAAAGTTGAGAAACACATGTATTCATTTTTTATTCCATAGTTGTGATCAAATATGAATCGTTATGCACTGACCCCCCCCCCCCAAAAAAAAAAAAAAAACAACCTAAAAGTTAAAGTAAAAATGTACTGACATTTATTTCCCGTTCAAAGTTCTTAACAAGAAATGTTTAATTGATTATTTATTAAGAAAAATAGCAAAATTCTTTACAAGATACTCAAATCGAATATTTTTATGACAAGAGCATTATTTCCAAGCACTTTTAAATTATTTTTAAAATGCTGTGCATAATTTAATATTTACATTAATAAACATCATTTATGCCGCTATAAATGAAATGAACCATTACAGGGTACAAAACTATTCGTTTGTTTGTGTTTTGTAACATGTGATGTTTCAAAATAAAGAAAGCATAGGTTCATTTTTGATCCAAAAATATTCCATTCGATATGAGAACGTCGGTTTACTCATTTTTGAGTACTTCATTTTTTTCAGTGGATCAACCTACAGATCAAATACAGGGCTGTTCAAAAGAATTGGAAAACATATTTGGCTATGGACGGTAACTGTTGAAATCAGTTTTTCAAATGTTTTATGCGTTTTCTGAAATGTTTACTTGGTTATCTTATTTACGTCATTTCCCTAAATTACGATGTCTTGTTAAAGCATTCAGAAAGTGTTGAAAAGTATTTTATAATCTATGCTTAACCCATGATTTTTCTTACTCGTTTTTTTTCTATTTTCTAGATCAGTCTTTTCTTATAAAACATACCAAATCTATTTAGCTCATATTCACAAAATACAATATACACGGGAATAAAAAAATTAAATAAATATCGCTTATCATGCCGCTCTATAAATAATAGTTGTATTAATATCCGTTACTCTCCATGTTCATATTTAATAAAGCAATGACAAATCACAACAAATTAAAAAACTTACACATTCTAAATATCAAGCTTGAACTCAATATCAAGCATAGAACTTAATAAAAAAAATATGTCAGTTGATAAGCATTGTTTTTTAAGTGGAAAAATTTAAAATGTTTTAGAAGAATAGGACTCCAAAATAGCGATATTTTGCTAAAAAGTACGGTAAAAAGATAAGATTTTATATTTACAGCAAAAGTTTATTTTAAAATTCATCGCTGTATTAATACTTAGAAATTTTTCCAGAGAGAATCATTCGCCTTATATACAATATTTCAAATGAAAATCAAATATCAAATTAATTGCTTAAAAGGCGCAAAGGAGTGAAAAAGATTCCATGCCGGGACTCGCACCCGGGCCATCAGTATAGCACACTGACATTCTACCGACTAAACCACATGGAACGACGCCCAGCCTGTAAAATTTCTCACTATTACATGTTGGCAAGGCTACAAACGCAGCACAAGATGGAATATTTATCGTGAGCCACCGACATGGGGTAAACACGAAACTTAATTAAATCCAGCATCGATTGAAACTATATTAATAATTGGAAATTTTTCCAGGGAGAAACATTCGCCTTGCGTACAACATTTCAAATTAAAATTGACTTTTAAGCAATTAATTTGAAATTTGATTTTCATTTGAAATATTGTATGCAAGGCGAATGGTTCTTTCTGGAAAAATTTCCAAGTATTAATATAATTTCAATCGATGCTGGATTTAATTAAGTTTCCTGTTTGCATCATGTTGGTAGCTCACGCTAAATATTCCATCTTGTGCTGCGTTTGTAGCCTTGCCAACATGTAATAGTGAGAAATTTTTCAGCCTGGGTATCGTTCCATGTGATTTAGTCGGTAGAATGTCAGTGCGCTGTACTGATAGCGCGGGTTCGAGTCCCAGCATGGAATCATTTTCACTATTTGCGTCTTTTAAGCAATTAATTTGAAATTTGATTTTCATTTGAAATCACAGTGTTTATGAAAAGTTCGTCACAAATGACACATATTTCACAAATTGGTCACAGTGTGACTTCAAAGCATTGTCGCTTTCGTCACAGGTTCGTCACAAAGTTAATGCCAAAATAGTCACAAATGACACACTTTTCACAAATTTGTCACACCGTGACTTCACAGAGTGGTCACAATGTGACGTCACAAACGACCTCTAAAACGGCCATAACGACCTCGCATTCTAGTCACTATGACGTCACATCGACGGTCACAAAATCGCAGTGTGACTTCACAACGACGTCGCCGTGACGTCACCATGCCTTACGGGATTATACTTAATTACAAGAATTAATATGGAAGAAAAAAAGAAGAATATGGATACCGAAAAAAATTGAAAAACTTATATATTGAATTACGTTTTCAAGAGTACAGAATTCAATGATATAAGCAAATCGGTAGTTTTCTGTGAGAAAAAAAAACTAAAAGCTGAAATTTTTTTTCTCCTGTACTCAAACAACCAATATGACCAAGAGAATAGTTTCAAGATGAAAACAGAACATTATCAAATGGCATGAAATGGAAAAAATAATACAACCCTTTAAATATTTAATTTATAGCATAAAAAATAGAAATATTACACAACATATCGAATAAAATCCCAGTTGATTTTCAAAATATCCTCCCGCACATGGTATCCAAAAGCATGATAAGATTAAGGTGAATAAAACAGTTAAGTTAACACAGAAATTAAAACCTATGGATTCAGTTAATTCATTCTGAAATACCGTGATAAATTCAATTAATATAATATAAATAGAAAATAATTACATTATTTAAAATACCTAAAAACAATTTTAAATTGTTTAATTTCAATATTACAATATTGCCAATATACAGCGTTCAATACCACCTGGTGTAAAAAATTAAAATTATTACTTTAATAGCAGCTTTAAAAGACAAAATTTTTGGTGCTGCCATCTATTATGTTATTTTAAAACTATTATTATTATTCAAATGTCACAAGAAGAACCTAATAAAAGCTAATGAAATTAAAATATATCAACTGCATTACCACACAAATCCTAATATATAAATAATACCATACTATATATCATCATTCAAAAAAATTTAAATAAATTAAATGTTAATAAAATGCTTTCAATATATTCTATTACCTAACCCATTTAATCTACACTGAGAAATTAAAAAATTTATAATATTGATAATATATAGAATATAGCTATATGCTATAACATAAAATAAATTATATATAATAAAAAAATAAAAAACTTTAAAAATTACTATATGTATATATATATATATATATGTACATATATGTGTATATATATGTACCGGGTGTCCTAAAAAGGACTGACTGATTTTAAAATTCAATAACTTGTAAACGGTGACAGATATTTAAAAAATTCTTGCAGGAGGGTTATGCATAAGGTCAAAAGTTTTTTTACAGTGATTTTCGATTTTAGTTCGAATTACAAACAATAGATGGCACTGTAAGCAATAGGCGCTAAATACAGGCTCGATTTTTTGGCCTTTCTCTACTTCCATGCGGGAAAAGAACATTAAAATGTATTGAGTGGGTCCGAAAGTACCAAAACTCGAGCGTGAATTTAGCGCCTATATGCTTACAGCGCCATCTATTGTTTGTAATTCGAACTAAAATCGAAAATCACTGTAAAAAAACTTTTGACCTTATGCATAACCCTCCTGCAAGAATTTTTTAAATATCTGTCACCGTTTGCAAGTTATTGAATTTTAAAATCAGTCAGTCCTTTTTAGGAACACTGGCGCCCGGCTAACCGAAAAGTACCTAACGGGATTCCCCCTCCCTCAAATAAAAATAAAATTGGGCCCAGAATACGCCTACCCCCATCGTCAATCCATTAAGACGGCCCTGATATTCTCATTGTAACGTTAATGATTAATCTAACATGAATATAAATTGATAAAAATTGGGACACGGTGTACTTTCTTCTTAAGGCTGTTCTCAAATTGAAAAGGGCAACTTTCTGACATAAGCTTTAATTTATTTTTGTTCGAAAATGCACATGAAACAAGCTGGTGTTGTTGTTCAGAAATTATGTCATTGAGCTGTTTTTTCCATTTTTTTGCAAACACAATAGATCTTTCAGAAAATAGTGTCAAAGTGGGCGTTTTGAACCGAATTTCCGCGGGAAGGAAGAAAGAGCACTCAAGAGCGGGCGAAAAACGCGTTTGTCACGTGATCAAAATGACTTCTAATTGATTGATCAAAAAATGAAGAAACAGCTCAAATCCAAATCGCTTCCATGGCCAGGCTTTCCAATTTTATACTTTTCCGTTAAGGGTGTATTCGAAAAAATATTTTTCCACCCTCGACAGCTCGAAATTTTCTGAGACATTTTCAGACTCATTTTTAAAAGTAAAAACATGAAACTTGCTGGGGTGATTTCTGAAGACATGTTTAACATGCCGTGTGATTTCATTTTCAGCTCAATTAATTAGAATTTGATTTTTGAACAATTATTTTCTCAGTAGGACCATTTTATCATTCCCAGATCGCCCGCTTCGGAAAATTCGGTTCAAAACGCCAACTTTGATAACGTTTTTTACAGTATTTTCTGCATTTATCAAAAAATTGAGAAACACGGCACATTGTGTAGTTTCGAAATAAGAGAATTTCCCAGTTTGATGCGTTTGAGAGCAAAAATGAATCTTAAAATGAATCAGAAAATAAGCAGTTTGGATCGGAATACACCCTTAAAAAATGAATTTGTAAATGTGTCAAAACGTTTTGCGCTTGTTGAGCAGAGCAGTTAAGAACAGTTTTAAGAGGCTGGTTCATTCACGCGAAAACCCCTCTTCGCTAATGTTAATCCTATAAAAAAATGTTCGCTAATGTTAATCCTATGGAAGAATCTTCGCTAATGTTAATCCTATGGAAGAAATTTTTTTAAAATATCGCGTTTGCATTTCGATACTTTTAAACGATTTTATATTATTTATTTATTTATTCGCATTGGCTAGTTGAGATTTACACTGTTAAAAATTTGCACCGAAGTTTCCAGTCATTCGACCGTTTTTAAAGAAAACGGTAACAAAACCGTAATTTAACTGTATTCTGATAATAATATGAGTCCTAATATGGTCAGATTGCAGTTAAATTACGATTATGTAACAGTTATCTATAAAAACGGTCAAATGATTGGAAACTTCGCTGCAAACTTTTTACAGCGGATCTGTACAAAGGCCTTTTTTCGCTTATCCAATTTTGCTTACAGGTTTTTTTTTTCTTACTTACTTTCTTTCTTTTTTTTTTTTTAATTAAGTTACTTTTATTTTCGGAACCGGATTCGAAAGTGAAAGTATTCTCATTAAAAAAACCTGCAAAGAAAAAATTTTCCACCATGGGAATGGGATTAACATTAGCGAACGGGTGTTTTTGTGTGAGTGAAGTAGCCCCTTAAAACCTACCCCCCCATTATATTGGTATATAAAACATAATCACTTAAGTTTCACTGCCTGTCTCAAAATATACACCTTTTCATAATTTATCAGTTAAATAACACAATTGAAAAGACTCATAGACCGTAATATAGATGAATTATTTTGTGTCTCTATGTAAAAGAACCATAAATGCCATGCACAACATTTTAAACAAAGAAAAATGTGCGATAAATTAGTATAACATAAATCAGTTTTGTTCTCTTTGAAACTTTTTAACGCCATTAAATCGCATATTAAAAAAAATCACTGCAACATAAACTGTAATGTATCTGAATCATTTCGTACGTTACTGTAAATTAACTATAATAAACACACATTTGCAATGAGAAATAAGCTGTAGTGACCCTTAAGGCTATTCTCAACAAGCACAAAACGTTTTGACACATTTACAAATTCTTTTTTTAACGGAAAGATATAAAATTGGAATGCCTAATCATGGAAGCGATTTGGGATCGAACTGTGTTATCCATTTTTTTATAACTAAATTATCTATTGAGTTACCTTTCTTGAATGGTTATTCTTCTTTTGCGCGGAAATTCAGTTCAAAACGCCCACTTTGACACTAATTTCTGAAAAATCTATTGCATTTGCAAAAAAACGAAAAAAAAAAAAAAAAAAACCAGCACAATTACATAGCTTCTCAACAACATCATCTACTAGTTTCAAGCATTTCCGAAAAAAAAAAAAAAAAAAAAAATTAAAACTTATGTCATAAAGTTGCCCTGTTGGATTTAAGAACAGCCTTAATAATATACTTTTCGTCGAAATCCAAATATATTTACTGGCGAATAGACTGATAGACGAGCCGAAGTCATAAATGTCTTTTAATTACGTTACGAAATTATTAAAAAACAAGAACATTGTTGTTGTTAAAGATTAAATTTAATATCAGTCTCTGAAATTTGCTTGATCTAAAACGTATAATGAATATAAAGGTGTGCATTCGAAGAGCCTTATTGCAACCTTGAATTCGCTTTGTAACATTATACACTAATCCAACCATCAATGTTAATGGATAAAAATTGGAATGCTCTTTAAAATGTCACTTTCTAAATAGAACATAACCACTTAAATTTCACTGCCTGTCATATAATAAACATTTTTTTCATAATTTAATACGTAAATCACATACTTCAAAGGACTCGTAGACCGTGATAATCAATTCTTTTATTCTCCCCGTAAAACAACCATAAATGATAACACCATTTTCAACAGAGCAAAGGTGTGGCAAATTAATACAATATAAACCAGTTTTGTTCTTTTTTAAATTTATTAACATCATTAAATCGCATATTAAAAAATCACTGCTATATAGACCGTAGTATCCGAATTATTTTGAGTGTCCCTGTAAAACAACGACGAACACTAAATATGCCATTTCCAATAGGAAATACGCTCTACTTAGTAATACACCCATATGCTTAGTAATACATCCATATATTTAGTTATATACTCACATACACTTAGTAATACACCCATCATAATGTATTTAATTTCTAGCAATCCAAGCACATTTACAAGCGAACAGGCTTGGAGACTCGTGGACAGTAGTGCTGTAAAAGTAACGACTAAATGAATACCCGTATGATGTCGTTACTTTCGAACTCGCTACCCGTTAGAAAGTATTCGTTACTCGTTACTTTCGTTACTGTTAAAAAACCGGGTATTAACAATCATCGTATGAACTACAAACCTGCAGCAATAGCAAATCTAATTATATACCGCACATGAGTCTTTTGAAGAATTCGTTACTATTTTAACTTAAAATATGTGCTGCCATCTGTACGTTAAAAATACATTTAATTTTCTACGTTTTAAGGGTGTATTCGAAAAAATATTTTTCCACCCTCAACAGCTCAAAATTTTCTGAGACATTTTCAGACTCATTTTTAAAAGTAAAAACATGAAACTTTCTGGGGTGATTTCTGAAGACATGTTTAACATGCCGTGTGATTTCATTTTCAGCTCAATTCATTAGAATTTGATTTTTAAACAATTATTTTCTCAGTAGGACCATTTTTTTCATTCCCAGATCGCCCGCTTCGGAAAATTCGTTTCAAAACGTCAACTTTGACAGCGTATTTTACAGTATTTTCTACATTTATCAAAAAATTAAGAAGCACGGCACATTATATAGTTTCCAAATAAGAGAATTTCCCAGTTTGATGCGTTTGAGAGCATAAATGAATTTTAAAATGAATCAGAAAATAAGCAGTTTGGATCGGAATACACCCTTAATGAAAAAAAGGCAAACAAAATTAAAATACGATGCATAATTGAATATAACATGTCTAAATTGTATAATTTCTTACTTATGAAATAAGGAATAATCGGAGAAAGCAATTTAGGAAGAGTAAAAGTTCACCAAATTTATACGAAAACTATGAAATATAATTACACAGCCAAAATATTTTACAAACAAATTTACTTATTAATTTTACACTAAAAGTAATTATGTATTATGAAAATTTAATTTCTGGAATAATATGAAAATATTTAAATATATATATATTTAATTTCTTACGTGATTATCCTATCAAATGACACTGTACTTCAGCCACATTATTATTTCTGAAATTATTGATTTATATTTAAAAATACCCTTTTTTCAAATATGAAATTTAAAAACATAGCAACAAAAATTGGCACAGATGTCATATACGCATCACACTAGCGTGATTTTTTTTCTGATGCCAATTTGGTGAAAACCTCGTTTTCGAATACAAGTTACACATATATATATATTAAATAGGGAATAACAATAAATAAAAAATGTTTCATTAATAACTACAAAACAATTTATATAATTTAAAAAAATAAAATAAAAGTAACTATACAATTTATTAACAAATAAACAACATCCGAGTTACCATATCAAGCAAAATAACGGCACTTTGCCGCCAGTTAAGTACCCCGGTGATTATATGACATTGGCCTCAGAAAACAATTGCGCCAATATCCATATGACATATGTGCCAATTATTTTTACAAGCCAAACAGAAAAAAAAAGCAATTTAACAAATTACAACGACCATTTGGAAAATGATTTTTTCAAAGACTAAAATTTAAGACATAAAAAATCGCACGGAGTTGATCATACATATTTCGTACGCCATGGATTAAACATTAACATTCTTGGACTAATTTTAAATGAAGTTTCATTTTTAAATTTCTAAACATCCCACAATATTACTTTTTATATCGTCGTATAGAGAAAAAAATACATTTTTAATTGTAATTTGTTTGAAAGCTGTATCTCAATTTGTTATTAATATTATTTAGTTATTACTTTAGTTATTATTTTTTTTTGTACTTTTTATTACTTTTTTGTCATAGTGGCAACAGAAGTATCCATCTCTGTTGAAAGTAAAGGGAAAATATATATTACTGTATAGACCCATCAGGAAACGAATAAAATGCGGATTCAACCAATAAAAAGCTTCAGATATGTTTTTGATTTCCTACCCTGACAGAGGTCAATAACCATTTTTCCAAATGGTTAAAAAAAATTAGAAAACAGTAATTCTGCTTTTTCAGAATTTAGTGTCACCCCCGATGAAAAAAAAAATATGTACATAAATATAGATAGTTCAGTTATAAGACTTAAAACACACGCGTTTATTTTATATAAAATGACGTGATCCGCATTCGCTGAAGAATTTCTTTCGCTATTTAAGAAATTCGACAAAAAAAATGGCTATCTCATGATTCATATGCTTTCATTTGTTTGTAATATTAATGTAGATACTTAAAATTAAGTTCAGTTTATAAAAACTTCATGTTTTATCAGAAGTTATTAACTTATATTTTTTCGAAACAGCAGGTATTTTAATTACCTTTTTTTTTTTTTTTTTTTCAGTTTTTATGAGAAAATGGCAACAAAAAGATATAATTGGTACTTTCCAACTATTTTTCCTGTACTTTTACTTTCTACAGAAATGGAGTAGGTACTTGAGTTACAAAAATTAAACAAATGGCATTTAAAACTACAAAACTACAAAAAAAAAAAAAATAAATAAATAAAAAAAATTAATATCTCAAAAATAAATTGAGATGCAGTTTTCAAACAAATTGCATTTAAAAGTACTTTTTTCCCCAATACGACGGTATAAAAATTGGAAATGAGCGATGCTTAGAAGTTAAAAAAAATGCGGTAGAGATTATTCCGTACAATGATATCTCTGCTTTGTTTTACGGCTGGCTTATACAACGGGGCGCGTTTTTTTTTTGGAGACGACACTTTATTAGCTTAGCTGGAAGAAAGAAATAGCATATACCGGAGGTTAAAAAAATTAAACGTTATCATAAAAACATTTTTACAAGCAATCTAAAAACTCGTCTTTATCATAAAAATATATATTCTTTAAAATTTAAAACATAAATACACGTACAAAGATATTTTTATAGGATAAAGAATGCACTGAAAGCAAACCTGTAAATTTTAGAACAGAATTTCTTAAAAATTTTCAGAATATTTAAAAGAAATGTGTTTCATTTTAGACTTTATCATCTTATCAACTAACAGTTTACGTCAATCACATTATTATTTTAGAAATCTTTGATTTATGTTTTATAATAATATTTTTTCCATTCTTTTTGGTTTTAATGAAGCACGCCTTTCAGATAATATATAACCTGATTTTGAAAAAAAAAATTCTTTCAGATGGTAATGCAAGCACAGAGTATAAAATAGCTATGCTTCTTTTTCTTTCCATAATGAAGGAATCAACAAGCCCCTACGAAATCAAAATCGTTTGAGATTTGAGAATAAATGATACTAACAGAATGATACGCATACACTGATACGTAAACAACTAACGCCGAAATATCCGAGTCTGAATACAAATTCGCATCTTTTACCGCATCCGGCTATCTGCTCCATTCATGAATTATACAAACGTAAGCAGCGTTTGAAGTTAGTTTCATTTTGTTCGGCTGCGTATTGACGCAGTAACGACTAACGAGTCGTACTTCGAAGTACCGATTCGGTATTTCGTATCTTAGAGAATACCCGTTACTTTGTAACGAATATGTGCGGTTTGCTACAGCTCTAGTGGACAGACGAGTCAAAGCCAAAAGCATTTTTTAACTACAGTTCGCTCTCTGTTTAACGACTTTCAAGAAACCTCGAAAAATCGTCCTTAAACAGAATTTGTGGAAAAATAATATTTGAAAAACATTTCTTTTCATACTTTAGAGGCTTAGGACTGTCAATACATTTTTCAATATATTGGCCTGTTTATTAATGTAAATATACAGCACACAAGAACAACATTACAGCATACAATGTTACTTAAAGTACAATAAAAATATTTATAATACATTTAAATAAACAAATTAAATTTTTAAAAAATCAAAAAAATGTAGATTGTTTCAATGGTGGTCGAGTTTTTAGTACCCTTGCTTCAAGCTTCTCAAGAATATAAAATGAGTTATCTTCCGTATTTGACGAAACAATGTACTGGCGAAGAATATCCAGGGCAGAATTCGCATCAGAGCTAGAAGTAGATGGTGTATCGCTTTCTGTATCATCATCTTCATCACCACCTTCTGCATCTGAAGTTGCATTTTCATTTGCGATGTCTTAATAAATATGATCTAAATTTCTGCAGTCGGCTGTTAAAAAATCTTCGTCACATGGGTAAAGCCCATTACGCCCTTCTCCTTTATCTGTACTTATCTGAATTGCAAGAAAATTTGTTTTTCTATCAGAGGAAGTTCCTTCATTTAACATGTATAAAGCGTTAGAGGAGAAAAAAAACTGCGTGAAAATCGTCGTTAAATAGAACAATTTCGTCTTTATATAGAGATTTTTTTACTTAAAGGAGCCGGGACCGCAAAATATCGTCCTTAAACAGAGATGGTCGTTAAGTAAAGCGACGTTAAATAGAGAGACGACTGTATATTGGAAAGTGTTAAAATATTAGAACATGACTACTTTAAGCTTTGGATTAAATTTAATATCAGTCACTGAAATTTGCTTGTTCTAAAATGCATGATGAGTATAAAGATGCACATTCGAACGGCTTTTTAGTATCCTTGAATTCTCGTTTTAATATTAGCAATTACTAATCCAATCATAAATGTTAATGGATAAAAATTGGAACGCAGTATTCTCTCTCTTTAAAATCTCATTCTGCTAATTCCTCCAGTAATAAATCTGAATGCTGTTTAAATAAAACATAATCACTTAAGTTTCGCTGCCTGCCACATAATGTACTTTCATCCCATAATTTATCACCGAAAATATACATAAAAAGAAACAGCTCGTAAACAAAAAGGCCTCATTTGCATTCATGTTTCCATTCATGTCGTATACATGCATTATTCGGTTAACATCAAATGCAAATAAATTTTAAATATTTTCAGAGGCACATAATTCTAATATAGCTGCCTCCATTTATGCAATATACATATTTAAAATTTATGCATGTAACTGCGTCCTTATATGCTCGCTAGGATTTTCCCAGAAATCACTCACATTTATGGGTAAAGCTAAAATCCTTTTCCCCATTTATGACGCCTATCTATTTTCCAGTCCACTTTTCATAACGATGTCATGCATGTTTCAGGATTTATGTCATCGACCCCTCCCCCTCCCCCCTCCTGTATACGTTCTTTTACAAGCATAGAGTAGTGTTTCCACCCTTCCCCCTACCTTTCCTTGAATTTCGAATGCGTGCCTGTAATTCACGATTATGTTTCTCTGGAGCACTAAAAACTAACATTATTACTTTTTTTTTCCTCATTTTTTCAATACAACAGTTATATTCGACCACCGCAGACGATATTTATGTCTAAAAAGGAGTGAAGAAAAAAATGTTTATGTAGGAATATTTTTAATCACAGGCAACATATCAGCAGGGGTGAAAGTTCTATAGAACATTTGGGGAAAAGTATTTAAATCCGCACACTCATCTTGCTCGGCAGACGATAAAGTGTTGATCGATATTTTTTTCTTCTTTTTTCCGATGGGGATGGCAACATCTTTTGTGAAGGTGAATGAAATGAATTCATGGCTGAGTTGATTTTAAGAGATACTACACAGTGGGATGTTACTATTTGGTGCTTTATGTAATCGTTTTATAGGACTAACAATGGTAGGAGTGGATGAACTTGGTGTTCGAAAGTGTTCTTCCTGATTTATTGAGCAGAAAATTTGACGATGAAGACTGTATGCGGTTTGATAAGGGCCTAGCAGATGGCAGGAGCAGGGTTCTTCCCATAATTCGTCACCTGGATAGATTGTGAAATCGTGAGCTCGTGAGCACATATAGATACTGTGCAGGTGCACAGATATACATAAGTACACACATAAATTTCTTCCTTTAGGAGCTCGAAGATAAGGTTCCACTCATCTCATTTTATTTAAAAAGTGGCTGTACATGAAAAGTATTATCAACTTTTTAGAAATTTTGGACCCCCCCCCCCCTTCCATACGATATCATACGTTATCATTCCACGAAACTTCCTTCCCTAATGATATCGTTATCAGTGTCTAAAAATTCTTTTTTATTTTAACAATCTTTTTTTCTTTCTTTTTCCTTTTTATTCGTTTGCAATAATATACAAGTATAGTTACACATTTATTATTCGCACACTTTACTGATTTAAATGAAAAGAAGTTAATAAAATATCACTTTAAGGGCGTTCTCAAATCCAAAAGGGCAACTTTCTGACATAAGTATTAATTCATTTTTGTTCGAAAATGCATGAAACTAGTTGGTGTTGTTGTTCAGAAACTATGTAATTGAGCTGTTTTTTTCCTTTTTTTTTTTTTTTTTTTTTTTGCAAACGCAATAGATCTTTCAGAAAATAATGTCAAAGTGGGCGTTTTGAACCGAATTTCCGCGCGAAGGAACAGATTCAAAAGCGGGCGAAAAACGTGTTTATTACGTGCCCAAAATTCCTTATAACTCAATAGGTAATTGATTGATCAAAAAATAGAAAAAAAAACAGTTCAATTCCAAATCGCTTCCATGGCCAGGCTTTCCAATTTTATACCTTTCCGTTAAAAAATGAATTTGTAAATGCTTCAAAACATTCTGCGCTTGTCGAGAAGAGCAGTTAATACCAGCCTTAAGGGTGTACTCAAAAAAATATTTTTCCACCCTCAACAGCTCGAAATAATCTTATACATTTCCAGACTCATTTTTAAAAGTGAAAACATGAAACTTCCTGACGTGATTTTTGTAGAGATGTATAAGTGGCTACGTGCTTTTATTTTTCACTCAATTAATTAGAACTTGATTTATAAACAATTATTTTCTGAGTATGACCATTTTTTTTCGCTCCCAGCTCTCTCGCTTCGGAAAATTCGGTTCAAAATGCCAACTTTGACAGCATTTTTTTGCAATATATTCTGCCTTTATAAAAAAAATAAAAATAAAAAAATAAATCCATAAGCACAGCACATTATATAGTTTCTGAATAAGAGAATCTGCCGATTTGATGCGTTTCAGTACAAAAATAAATTTAAAAATGAATCAGAAAATAAGCAGTTTGGATTTGAGTACACCCTTAAGGTTGTTCTCAAATCCAAAAGGGCAACTTTATGACACAAGTTTGAATTTATTTTTGTTCGGAAAGGCATGAAACTAGCAGGTGTTGTTGTTCAGAAACTATGAAATCGAGATGTTTTTCCGTTTTTTTTTTTTCTTTCAAACGCAATAGATCTTCAAGAAAATAGTGTCAAAGTGAGAGTTTTGAACCGAATTTGCGGGCGAAAGGAGAAAAACCATTCAAGAAAGGATGTAAAACGTGTTTGTCACGTGATAAAAATCGCTTATAACACAATAGGTAATTTATTGATCAAAAAGTGACAACACAGTTCGATTCCAAATTGCTTGCATGATCAGGCTTTGCAGTTTTATATTTTTCCGTTAAAAAATGAATTTGTAAATGTGTCACAACGTTTTGCGCTTGTTGAGCAGAGCAGTTGAACCATCCTTAACATCATAATCAGCGTCTAATAATTAGGACTGAGGTGACGTTTTTATTTTAACAACTTCACAGCCATTTTGTTGAATCATTTTGCACACATGTAAATTACTAAATATGTCATGTGATATTTGTATGTTACATAAATAAAGTTGCAATAACATATTTTTAATAAATAGAAAGTTAAATATGGGGACATGAATGATGCTATAAAAAAGTACTTTTTTCTTTTAAATTCTTTTTTCTGTAATGTTTGCGTTATAAGGAGCTAAATTTTGCCATTTTAGGGTTAATGCCGACAAAATTGATTGAAATAACGCATCTTCTATGAATGAACTCACAAGCTCCTCTGACGATTCTGAGGATTCATTCAAAGTTTTTTATTTTACATACTGGTTTCCTATGTTCATTTCTAAATCATCTTCAGAACTTTACCAATTTCTTCATATATTTGCGATTTCAAATTTATTATATAGGTATAAATATATAATAGCAAAAGTAATAATATTTTTAGAAATTTTTACAGCATACATTTAACATTGGATATTTGTACCTTGGGACAGGGACTGAATTGATGATTTCATTTGTTTAAAGCTTAAAGTTAAATATGTATACATCATTATATGTCCATTTAGCATTGGTAATTGTTATAACAAATGTTACAATATATTACATTTTTCAGTTTTTGGTTTTAGTATAATTAATGAAATATTATTGGCAGTGGACGCAAATTGACCAATTTTCAGCTATTGACCCTTATAAGGATTTCATTCCAGAATATTTATTATCCCAACTTTCGCCATTTCCTATTCTTCTGCCATATTTATAATTCGTTATTAGAGATAACCAGCTTCGAAATGATACTTTCCATGTTTACTAGTAAAAAATGGAGAAGAATGTTGTCCACCTGTTTTGTTAACGTTGCTCAGTTATAGCATATTATAGGGGAAAGTTCTATAATCAGATGAATCCGTTTGTGAAAGTTTATTCTTTTTTAAAAGGTTCTACTGGACGGATTTTGATATAAGACTTGTATTTTTAGTTAGATAATTCCCCAGAAAAGTTTTTAGTGCACAGAATATCATTCTATGTGGCTTAGTTATAAATTTATGGGAGAAAGTTGTATCATCAGGTGAATTTGGTTATATGAAAGACAAGCCTTTTCATAAAGCTCCCCTGTGCGAATTTTGATGGAACTCACACGGTTAGATAAATTTTCTGGTTTCTCTTTTGTATACTGCATATCTTTTTATCGTTTTTTACCAAATCTTACTAGACATGATCAACTAAAAAATTTGGCCTTAATAGCCCTAAATTCGATTCTAAATTCGATTGACACATAAGACAATATTATAGCAGTGTGGCGCTCATGTCGTTTTTCAGCAGTGCGCAAGAGCGTTTCAGGTAAGTATCCATATTGCTTTAACCCTTTCAGATGCAAGATACTTGTATTCGTGAAATGTTAAAATGATTAAATGGCATCAGTATTTACAAAAAAAAAAAAAAAAAAAAAAAAATTTGTAAACAAGTAAAAGTATATTTTGGCGTACTTAAGGGTGTATTCGAAAAAATATTTTTCCACCTTCAACAGCTCGAAATTTTCTGAGACATTTTCAGACTCATTTTTAAATGTAAAAATATGAAACTTGCTGGGGTGATTTCTGAAGACATGTTTACTACTATGTGTCTACTGCTTATTTGGAGAAAACAATAAAAATAATCAATGCCAAAAATTTCTTTTAAAAAAAAAGAAAGAGGGAGAGAGAGATTTGTAACACATATAGTTATTCAAAGCTTTTCATGGAAATCAATCTCATGCAAATTCCAAAATTGTCATAACAAAAAAATTAATTTTTACGAGGAATAACTGTTTTCCCTTTCGACACCTATTTCCTAATTCCAATTAAAATAAAATCGGAAAGACAAACTTGTTAAGAAGACTGAATCGAAATGCTTTTTGCAGAAAAAAAAAGAAAGAAAGAAAATAAAAGCAAGTAAATAACATAGCCAGAAATAAAGAAAGTAGAATACTTGAAAGTAAAAAAGAAACAAAAACAGAAATTACAGCATTGCTATTTAAATATTACCATGAAATAATAATGAAAGAGAAAGCGTAGGTTATTGTTCCATAAGTATTTTTAAAAAATAAATGAAAGACAATGTATATCTTGCATAAAGTATGTAAAAAAAAAAAAAAAAAAAAAAAAAAATTGTTTCAAGAAATGGCGAGCATTTTTTATTTGCCGTTATTTTGGAAGGTTAATTAATAAAGTGAAAGCGTAACGGCAGACGATTTCTTCCCCTTTTACACTAATCCACTAGAAAGAATTATTATTTTGGAACGAATATTTTCACCAACACTTTCACTTTAATCTGATTGCATTAATGTTCATAAAAAAAGTTAAAAACGCGGACACATGCAAGTAAATAAATTGTGTTGTAAGAGATTTTAATTAAACAAGTCATTGTGTTTTTGGAATTAAAATAAATTTAAGATGTGTTGCCACTCAAAAAATGTGATCTAATGAAAGAAATGGAAACAGCTTCAAATGATATTTTAACAGTTATTGAGCTTTCATAAATATATGCTCACTTTTTTCCCCTCTGAAAATATAATTAAATTATTTGACAAATATTATCGAAAGAAAGGATTAAGAAGGATTGGGATGACAGGTATGTTTACGAAATTGCAACAATGCTTTTTTTTCTTCTTCATTTAGTTTGAAAGATTGATTTAAAAAGAAAAATTCAGCTTTTTTAAACGAAGACATCTTTGCTTTATTTTTATAGTGCTATTTTTATGATAAGGGAAGTAGATTTTTTTTCCCTTTAAGTTTCCCTCTTCAACAATGTTAAATGTTTATAAAATATTAATATTGCTTTTTATACATTATGTGGACCACAGTTGAATTTTGTTTCATAAAATATATTTTAGTAAAAATATATTGATCATATAATAAACTTAACCCTTTTAGGGGCAAGACACTTCCTTTATTAACATGTTAAAATGAATAATTGATACCGGAATTTACGAACAAATTTACTTCAAAATTAGAAAAAGCTATATTTCACATATATAATAAACGAAAACTTATCATACCAAAATTCTGGTGTCATTGTGGCACATTTTGATATTCAAAAAGAATATTTAACGTATTGTTTAAGGGTGTTCTCAAATTCAAAAGGGCAACTTTCTGGCATAAGTTTTAATTAATTTTTGTTCGAAAATGCATGAAACTAGCTGGTGTTGTTATTCAGAAACTATGTCATCGAGCTGTTTTTTCCATTTTTTTTTTTTTTTTTTTTTTTTTTTTTTTTTGTAAACGCAATACATCTTTCAGAAAATTGTGTCAAAGTGGACGTTTTGAACCGAGTTTCCGCGCGAACGGAGAATAAGCACTCGAGAGCGGGCGAAAAACGTGTTTGTCAAGTGATCAAAAACGCTTATAATTCAATAGGTAATTGTTTGATCAAAAAATGGGAAAAATAGTTCAATTCCAAATCGATTCCATGGCCAGGCTTTCTAATTTTATATCTTTCCGTTAAAAAATGAATTTGTAAATGTGTCAAAACTTTTTGCTCTTGTTGAGCAGAACAGTTAAGAACAACCTTAAATGGATCTTTTCAAGTGATTCTATTTGAATATGTAAAAATTACTTAATCTATACATATATATATGTTTTAATAAACCAAAAACTGTTTACCAATTTCATAAAAGCAATTATTTTGAAGACGAAGAGAATTAACCAGTGACTTAACAAATGAAAAATGTTAGTTAAACTTTCTAGATTAAATAATAACAATGAAATATAAAGTTTTGAATTGTCAATAAAATAAATCAACAAAAATACATTTAGAACAACTGTAAATTAAAGTTCATAACTTATCTATTTGAAAGATAATTATATAATTTTGCTTTACGTACTTACACTAATGTTTATGTTTGAAACCTTTTCAGAGAACAAATAAGTTATGACATATTTATCTGTATTTTGCGTACATTCAACGCATACATTACATTCAATGCATAGTATAATAATACTAAATTTAAAATTTCACTGTTAAAACTGAAATATATATAGTATATGTATAACCATTACAAATTACCAACAAAAATTGTGAAATTAGAAATAGAAAGAAATTTATTCATTGACAATTAAACTGTCCCGTTTAAAAATGAGTCAGAAAATATTTCAGAAAGTTTTGAGATGTCGATCGTAGCGCCATCGTAGTGATTTAAAAACGATAGTCATTCTAAAAGAGACTCTTTAACCTCTTTCAAATCATTCCTTACCTAAATTAGCTTATAACAGACCAAAATATCTCATATTTATAGTTTCCGACATTTAACATTTATTCCGATCGAAACTGCTTATTTTCTGATTCATTTTAAAATTCATTTTTGCTCTCAAACGCATCAAACTGAGAAATTCTCTTATTTGGAAACTATATAATGTGCCGTGCTTCTTAATTTTTTGATAAATACAGAAAATACTGTAAAAAACGCTGTCAAATTTGGCGTTTTGAACCGAATTTTCCGAAGCGAGCGATCTGGGAATGAAAAAAATGGTCATACTGAGAAAATAATTGTTTAAAAATCAAATTCTAATTAATTGAGCTGAAAATGAAATCACACGGCATGTTAAACATGTCTTCAGAAATTACCCCAGCAAGTTTCATGTTTTTACTTTTAAAAATGAGTCTGAAAATGTCTCAGAAAATTTCGAACTGTTGAGGGTGGAAAAATATTTTTTCGAATACACCCTTAAGTAAAAGTAACTTTTTTTTTTTTTTTTTTTTTTTTTTAAGTGGTGCGTAAAAGCCGACGGTCCTGAAGGAGTTAAAAAGAAGTAAAGGAGATTATTTGCACATGCTGGCAAAAAAAATTTTAGATGTTGATGAATCAAGGAGTATTAAGGTACAGTATGGTCAATCATATTCCTCAATATATGTGACCCTCTATAGATAATTTAAAAAAAGAATTCCACCATGTATTCCAAGGAATTCTGCCATCTTTAGAACTTAATAGTAAAATATATTGCTTTGGAATAAAAACTAATATATAATAAAAACTATTTATATCTATTAATGGATTAAGCTTTAAAGCAAATACTGTCTAGAGACAAAAAGATGATAATTAAATAATAATTAAAACTTTGGTAATAAATTTATACCATTACATTAGAAAAAATAAGTAAATGATATATTAAATAAAATTAATGTGTAAATTGGTGATATTGATGATTCATTAATTAATGTATCACATAAATCAAATATATATATATTTGATTTATGTGATTATGTGTATTATGTGTATATGTGATTTATGTGTATGAAATTTAATTTTCATACATACATATACATATATATGTATATGTATGTATGAAAATTAAATTTCTTAAGCTTTAATAAAACTTAAACTTTAAAACACAAACTTAACTTCTTATAAAATTTATGAAGAATTAAAAAAGATACTTAGTTATTTAAAATAATTGTGTTTAATTTATTACAATAATTACGATAGAATTTAAACTTATAATAAAAGAAAATTAACTAATTAATTTTTCAACTCTTCGTCTGCACTATCAAGATAATTAAATTTTGACGCTGTAACAGAATTGGTTTTACTTATAATTAAAGAATCATTTCGTAATATGTATCTGTATCCATTTGAGGAAAAACAATCAACGAACAACAAATATACTTACACAATAACAAGAAATACATTTTTTAAAAAAATAGAAAAGATTTATAA
Source organism: Maratus speciosus (assembly GCA_963932465.1). NCBI lineage: Eukaryota > Metazoa > Arthropoda > Arachnida > Araneae > Salticidae > Maratus > Maratus speciosus. The sequence goes on along the minus strand of OZ010799.1, from coordinate 85,302,461 downwards.
CAGAAAATGTATATTATAAACAGTGCTGAAGAGTAGAGCAGCGTTGAAGGATTTCCTAGTTGCTATCAACTTAACACCCAGGCGTAAGATATGATGTCTTGCAAATTAAGGCTGTTCTTAACTGCTCTGCTCAACAATCGCAAAACGTTTTGACACATTTACAAATTCATTTTTTAACGGAAAGGTGTAAAATTGGAAAGCATGGCTATGGAAGCGATTTGGAATTGAGCTGTTTTTTCCATTTTTTGATCAATCAATTACCTAGTGAGTTATAAACGAATTTGATCACGTGACAAACATGTTTTTCGCCCGCTCTTGAGTGCTTTTTCTTCCTTCGCGCGGAAATTCGGTTCAAAACGCCAACTTTGACATTATTTTCTGAAAAATCTATTGCGTTTGCAAAAAACTGAAAAAAAAAACCCCAGCTCAATTACATAGTTTGAACAACAACACCAGCTAGCTTCATGCATTTTCGAGCAAAAATAAATTAAAACTTATGTCAGAAAGTTGCCCTTTTGGATTTGAGAATACCCTTAATGAGACATTGGGAAAAAGAAAAATGCGTAGTTGTTTAAAAACTACACTAAAAATTAAAAAAATATATAAGATAGAAGCTAGCATAGGTGCTTAAATTTTAGAGTTTAAAAGTTACAGTTAAGTTTAAACTGGTTAAAGAAATAAATTAATGCTATAATATAAAATAATTATTATAAGTTTTTTGGTAGGAAAAGAAAAAAAAAAACACATAAAAGATGGTAAAATAATCGGACAAAAAGTAAATAAAGGAAGTAGAATGTCTGAAAGTAAAAGGAACAAAAAAAAAAAAAAAAAAAAAAAAAAAGGAAAACAGAAATTACAAAATTGGCATTTAAATATTTCTTTGAAATAATAATGAAAGAGTAAGTAAAAGTAAAGTAATTCGAAAAGTATTTTTTTCTTAAAATGAAAGACAATATATATCTTTCATAAAGTATGTAAAATTAAAACGGAAAAAAATGATTTCAACAAATGCCAAGCAATTTTTGTTTGCATTATTTTGGAATGTCAATTATTAAAGTGAAAGCTCAAAAGCAGACGATTTCTCTTTTTTTTTTTTTTTTTTTTTTTTTACCTTTTTACTAATCCAACAGAAAGAATTGTTATTTTGCAAGAATATTTTCACCAACCACTCTCCATTTAATCTTACTGCATTATTGCTCTTAAAAAGTGAAAAGAAAACATGCAAGTAAATAAATTGTGCTGTAAAATATTTTAATTAAACAAGTTATTGTGTTTTTGGAATTGAAATATAATTTGGGATCTGTTTCCACTCAAAAGATTTGGTCTAATAAAAGAAATGGAAACAGCTTAAAATGATATTTTAACAGACATTGAGCTTTCAAAATCGAAGCTGAATTTTTATTCTTTTTTCCTTTGAAAACATAATTAAATTCTTTGACAAATATTATCGAAAGTAAGAATTAAGAAAGATTGAGATGACAGGTATGTTCATGAAATTTAAACAATGTTGTTGTTGTTTTTTCCCCTTCGCTTATTTTGAAAGATTGTTTTAAAAAGAAAATTCAACCTTATAAAACAAAGTCTTTCTTTTTTTTAATCAATGCTATTTTTATGATTAGGAAAACAGAAAAAAAATCACTAAATATTTTTCAACCTTAAATATTAAAAAATTAATATTCCATTTTACACATATATCCAATCAAATATTTTATTTTGCTTCGCAGAATATGGTAATAAAAATATCCCGGTTGCGGTTGGGGGTTGGGAAAACTGGTTGTTATTATTAATTTTCTTCTTACTGCTATGTACAGTATTCCTATGACGTCACAATTTGTAAAATGGCGATTTTTATAGCCTTGAACAGAAAGGAAGAATAGGATCAATTTCTATATGGATTATTAGCTGGAAACAAATGCTAAAATATTTACATTCTTTTAAACGAAATTTTCTGTAATCGTCTGCATGCGGTAAGCACAATGAACAGTATTCCTGTGACGTCACAATTGGTAAAATGGTGATTTTTATAGCCTCGAAGCGAAAGGAAGAATAGGGTCCATTGCATAGGCGTAACCATCCCTTTGAACGGGGGAGGGGTGCCCAGATTTTTTAAACTGAATATGTTCAATACAAACAATATCTTTTATAGTAAAACCTGCTAAAACGGAATCCGATAAAACCGGTCGATTTCCGTTTTAGTCAGGTTTTTCTCTTAGAATTCATAATTGTGTGGTAATTCTTTTAAAAAGGGCTCAGACGCGATTTTCGTTTGCGTGAGGAGGGTGTGAGAAGGTGTTCAAAACATCAAAACTAAATGTAATGGTAAAAAAAGATATGTAAATCTCCTTGCAGCAGTGAAATAAGACAGTGACTAAGTGTGGTTACAAGTGTAAAACCTTTTGTCACCCTAACTTCTTATAAAGATTAAAAAAAAAAAGGCCTTTAATCATGCTGGAAACTTCTACAGGCACAGGGGCATTGCATGAGACCTAACATTATGTATGTCAATGTCTTGTAGATGAAATTTTGCCGGATGATAAATTTCAGATAATACATGCTGTACACCAGTACATACCCACGAAAGTTTTTCAGAATGTGACTCCGTGACTTCTTAGGGATCACCGGGAGTGTAGGGGGGGACCAAGGAATTTTGGAGGAAAGTGCATATAAATAATTATAATAATACAGTCGAACCTCGTTAACATGAACTTCAAGGGGAACCAAAATTTTGTTCATGTTAACACTAATTCATGTTATCAGTATCAAATCTTTGCATTCGTTCTTATAGGGGACTGTGAAAACAATTCATGTTAAAAGTATTTCACGTTAAGCGTGTTCATGTTAACGAGGTTTGACTGTACTATAAATAATTACAATATTCATTAATAATTCATGTTTTACTCAGAATGTGTCCAATGTACACTCACGTCAAAATTAAGGTCACACACATAACATCTGTGAAAACTGATGAACTATTTACTGTGTTGCCATGAAATTTGGCACAGGGTTATATTATAATAGGAAAAAGAATACAGCAACATAACAATATGGAAAAGATTTTAATTCTCAATTAAGATACAGGGTATATGAAAAAATGTTAAATCATGAATCAGAGATAAAGTATTTACCTCGGGAAAAGTCTGCCTAATATGGAGTGTGACCATCGTGCAGTGCTATACAAGACTCATAACGAGCTCTCATACTGTTTATGACGGTTTCAATAAATGTTTGTGGCAACAAATCCCATTCTTCCAAAAGCGCGGCTTTTAACTCCTGGCGGGTCCTGAGAGGGTGGTTATGCTGTGTAATGTCTCTTCCTATACCATCCCAAACTTATTCAATAGGACTGAGGTCCGGAGACCTCAAGAGTCAATTCATATGGGGAATTTCCTCTACTTCAAGAAAATCATCAACAATGTGAGCTCTGTGTGACTTCGCATTATCATCCATAAACATGAAGTGTGGGCCTACAGCACCCCGGAATAACCTCACATAGGCTTCAAGGACCTCATCCCTAATGCCTGGCATCCAGTCATGTGTGTTCCTTTCACTGCATCCAACAGGAGAGCCCGGTTGTTGTGGAGCCGAAGCCATCAGTTTTGGACGCAACAAGAATAGGGCGTGTTCTTTTCAGTGATGAGTAGAGATTTACCATGCAGAATGATTATCATCGAATCTTCATCTGGAGAGAACGTAGAGCTCGCTATCATCCCTCCTACGTAAAAGAAATCGACAGATTTGGTGGCAAATGAATCCTTGTCTCGGACGGCATAATGTTGGGCAGTCGTACACCACTGCATGTCTTCGAGACGGGTACTGCCAACGCACATCGTTATAGGGATGTGGTCCTTGAAGCCTATATGAGGTTGTTCCGGGTTGCTGTACGTCCGGTCTTCATGTTTATGGGCGATAATGCGAAGCCACACAGAGTTCACATTATTGATGATTTTCTTGAAGAAGAGGAAATTCCCCATATGAATTGACTCTCGAGGTCTCCTACCTCAATCCTATTGAACAAGTTTGGGATGGTCTAGGAAGAACCATTACACATCGTAACAACCCTCTCAGGACCCGCCAGGAGTTAAAAGCCGCGCTTTTGGAAAAATGGGATTTGTTGTCACAAACATTTATCGACAGCCTTAAACTGTATGAGAGCTCGTTCTGAGGATTGTATAGCAGTGCACGGTGTTGACGCTCCATATTAGACAGGCTTTTCTCGAGATAAATGCTTTATCTCTGATTCATGATTTAACACATTTTGATATTCCCTGGATATTAATTCACAATTAAAATCTTTTCCATATTGTTATGTTGCTATATTCTTTCTCCTATTGTAATATACCTCTGCGCCAAATTTCGTGGCAATACATTGAATAGCTCATCAGTTTTCACAGATTTTATGTTTGTGACCTTCATTTTGGACATGAGTGTATTAGGTAAAGCAGGTCATGATAATACAGTAGACGCTCGATTTTAGGAACTCGGGTGGACTCATATAATGTGTTCGTAAATGGGAATATCATTAGTTCAATGGGATGCTAGTCGGGACCAGTACATCAGTTCGTAAAAACAAAGAATTTGTAAAAAAGAGGTTCGCAAAATCGAGCGCCTATTGTATACAGTAAATTTTGTCAAGATGATAAAAATTATATTATCATGATGCGACTGTAATAATAAAGATAGGTGCTTGTCTGTCTCTGGGTGTGTGTGTGAAGGCGCATGCGCTGAATTCTGAAAAAACAATGCAGTCCTCACAAACGCAATATTTGACAGGAAAGTACCTGTTTGCCTGAAGTCATGCATATCGAAGGAATTTCTGGAATTTTTAAATTAATTTTCTATGCGAAATTTTTCAAATAAGTAAAAAAGAATCCGTTATATATATTTTATCCAGTAAACTTTGTCTTCTTTTCAGTAAAGTTTTTTCGAGATTCTTACAGCGATTTTTCAATTTGTAACAATTTTTCAATGTTACTTTTAGAGGGTTTTTTTTTGCGTTCCTAAAAGGAATCCGGTTTAAATATTTTACCTAATTAGTTATATTTGTTCCCTGCTGTTTTTTAATCTTTTCAATTTTTGCAATTACCGTGATTAAATTTGCCTTGGAAGAATGTCAAATAAGTTCTTATAAGAAAGCTAAAAATTTAATTTGGCTCGAAATAAAAAAAAATAATCGCGATAATTCAGGATTTGTTTGTTTCGAGATGAAAGTGGTCGTAGCTTGGTCGGGGGTACGTTGCCGAAGACAGTACCCTCCCCCCAATCCTAGATTTCTTTCATTCTATGTTCGTTTACAAAAAAACAACCAGCGAAACTCCACTACTAATGAAGTTTCCTTTGAGGGACAGGGTTTGAAATAACGTGCGGGATCGCACGATTTGTGCACAGAAAAGGAAAGTCTCGCATAATAAAAAATGCTGTGCAGTATTTCCGCCCTCAAAATTATTTCACAGATTTGTGATTCTTCAGAGAGTATTTAAAAATTTTTTTGAAGCCCGCAATTTTTATTTCTTTTGTGGAACTTCTCAAAATCAATTCGTGATTCGGTCCCGTAAAAATTTAAGAATTTCTTCAAACAATCGTGAAAAATATCGTGAATTTCGATAAAAGAGTACAGGAAGAAAGCGCGAATTTCATCAAAGATTGCGCCAAAAAATCACGAATTTCGATAAATGATTGACGAGAAAATGTTGCAAATTTCGTCAAAAAGTCACTGAAAAGAGTAGAGGATTTTGATAATTGGTACGGAAAGATATCGAGAATTTTCCCTATCGGTCGTGCAAAACTATCGCAAATTTTGACAAATGATCCCTGTAAAAAAAATCAGTTTCGTAAATAGGTCGCCAAAAAAAAAAAAAAAAATCGTCAAAGGATCCCGGTGAAAACGAGAATTTCGTCAAAGGATCGCAGAAAGAGAATGCGAATTTCATCAAAAGATCGCGGAAAGAAAAAGCGAATTTCGTCAAAAGATCGTGTAAAGAAAACACGAATTTCATCGAAGGATCGTGCTAAAAAAATTCCAATTTAGTCAAAATATCGCGGTAAAAAATGCAAATTTCGATAAAGGATCGCGATGAAAAACACGAATTTTTTCAAAGGTTAGTGGTGAATAGCGCGGATTTCGACAAAAAATCGCGTAGAAAAACGTGAATTTTGTCAAAGGATTTTGAGAAAAATTGTAAATGTAACGAAATGATTGCAAAATAAAATCGCGAATTTAGTCAAACTTTACTGCACTGGGCTAAAAGATTGAAACCGGGTCCTTTTCCTTGTCTCAAAAGAACTCCGCGATACGAGAAGAAACTCCAAAAATCGCATAAAAATTTTCAGAGGAAAAAAAATGCTATATTGACTTGAAAGACAGCAACTATATTCCTTTTACGAATGTCAAAATATGGTCGCGAAACACGAAATTTAACCAACCAATCAACTTCAGATTAATTTTAATTTTCTGTGCTATTATTTCTCATTTTCAAAGGAGGCAGGGTCTGTGCACCCCCACATTTCCCCCGGCTAATCGCATTTTACAATTGCTGTTTCACATCTGTATTCCCTTTCAAATTTTTTTGCTTCTTTCTAGATGTCAGACTGCGAAATCAAAGATACAAATAATTTCTGTTTCTATCCTCGTCAAGAACTAGCGTTAATTTCTCATGAAATTGCAGAAACATGCAATAGAAAGAACGGTGTTAAAAAAAATCTCCCTCAAAAAAAGACCTCAAAGTGGGATTACAAAACCTCCTTTTTGACTTACTATGACTAATACAGATTGTTGTAAATATTTTAGTTTTAAAAAAGCTAAAGAACATAATTTAGAAAAAAGAACGTAGAATTCTTTTTTTTTTTATATCACAGTTCAAAACTTAGGCTGTTAGTTTCCTGAGCTAAACTAATTTTCTTAACTAATTGAACTGTGCTTTCACTTCTTTTTTCTTTTGTAGATTTCGATTTTTTTAAATAATTGTGCATGAGTCTGCGCAAGCGGGGGGGGGGGGGGGTGCCCGGGCACCCAGGGCACCCCCCTGGTTACGCCTATGCATTGGATAAATAATTTACTTGGTTTTACAAACGACTTACTGACTTTAATTTATTATTTTTATTTTCCTAAGCACACATGTATCACATTGTTGAGATATTTTAATGTAAATGGATAATTGATTTTCCCCAAAACTGATTTCTGCTTTCCATTATTATTTTAATCTTTCTAAGCTCACAGGTATCACATTAACGAGATATTTTTTATGTAAATATATAATTTTTTTTTCCAAAACTGATTTCTGCTTTTCGTTTTCTTCTTCAAATATTTTCAATGCATTTTTTTTTTTTTTTAAATCCTGTCTCATTTCTCTGCATATGGTTACATCATTAAGAGTTTTTCTCCCCCACGTAATAAAAAAGTAAGTTGTGACGTTGTATTTCTATAGTAATATAGAAATTTTGCTGAAAATATAATAAACATTTCCGGAGCTTTAAAACTTTTATTTATTAATAAAGTTTTAATATAGTCTGTAGTTTAAATGTAGTTATTTGTTTTCGAATTGCATTTATAGCTATAAATTTAATAGATTTCTCGTATAACATTTGAAAAATTTTTTAATCAATTACTGCCACACAGGAGTACATTTTATCCAAGTCAAATAAACATATTTTGTACCAGATTTTTTATTTAAATACATATTATTTATATTTTTAATGCATATTTAATTTATTTAATTGAAAAAATTTCTACTTTATCTTTTTGAAGGGCGCCAGTTTGATATTTATATCAGCTAATTTTAACCTGCAATTCCCAAAATTTGGCTCAAAAATTTTTTACTAAAATTTTACGCGTATAATTTACTTATTTATTTACCTTTATTTATTTTCAAATGGATTTATTATTAAACTGTAGTAAGTTTTCAACATTGCAGCAACCAGGGGCCAATTTACAAATTTGGGGGCCATGGCACAGATGCTTACAGGGAAACCCCTTGCACCGATACTTACAGGGCACTTGACTAATATATTTATATAACTATTGAAAAGGATACTTACTAAGATAACCATTATTGACTTTAATAATTACATTAAAATATCCATTAAAAATTAAATTTAATAATTAATGTTTTACTTTTAAGTAATTATTTCATAGTTATGGAATTTAAATGAGTAAATGTTTTATAATAATCTAGGAGATATCCCGTCAGAATGACGTGTTTGCATTTTCAAAAGCATGATATAGCATTGCATTATAAAAAGAATTATGAAGTACCGTATTTTATGGAAGAAACGCCAGTAGTAGGAAAACAACAGTTCTGGGACAGCCGCAGGCGGGACTGCGGGACCGTCCCGCCTGAGGTGCCGCACCCTCGTCCCCCCTGCGGTACCCTCTCCTGTCCCCCCACTGGTCCCGCACCCCCTCCGCCACCGCCCCCTAGCGGGAAAAATGGCGTTTTTAGAGTATTTTTCTGCTATAACATGAGAGTTGAACGTTAGATCGACTAGATTATCATACTATAAGATGAAGATTAAATTTACATTTGAATTTTGAACAACCTTTACCTTAATGAGTATTATTAATTAAGCAAAATAATGGAAAATAACAATTTTAAAGGAAAAAAGCTGATTTCTGTAGATTTTCTTTCAACTGCAAGATCAGAATATCAACTTAAATGCAGAAAGTTAAACATATATTTGAATTTTGGATGATTAACATCTTAATGAGCATTATTAATTAAGCAAAGCAATGAAAAATATCAATTTTTAATGAAAAAAGCTGAATATTTTCAAGTACAAGATCCGAATTATACTCTTAAATGGGGAAAGTTAAACGCGTACATTTGAATTTTGAAGAATCTTTACCTTAATGAGCATTATTAATTAAGCAAAACAATGAAAAATATCAATTTTTAATGAAAAAAGCTGAATTTTTTCAAATACAAAATCAGAATATCAACTTAAATTGAGAAAGTTAAACGCGTACATTTGAATTTTGAAGAATCTTTACCTTAATCAGTATTATTAATTAAGCAAAACAGTGGAAAATATAAATTTCTTAGGAAAAAAGCTGATTTCTGTAGATTTTATTCAACTACAAGACCAGAATATCAACTTAAATGGAAAAGGTTAACCATATATTTGAATTTTAACAATCTTTACCTTAATGAGTATTATTAATTAAGCAAAACAGTGGAAAATATCAATTTCTTAGGAAAAAAGCTGATTTCTGTAGATTTTATTCAACTACAAGATCGGAATATCAATTTAAATGAGGAAAGTGAAACATACATTTGAATGAACAACACCTTAATAAGTATTATAAATTAACTAAAACAATGAACATATCAATTTTTAATGAAAAAGCAGATTCTTTAGATCCTTTAGATTTTTTTTTTTTCAACTGTAAGATAGGGATATCATCTTAAAAGGAAAATTTAAACATATAATTTAGTTTTTGATCCACCATTACCTTAATAAATTTTGATAATTAAACAAATAACAAAGAATATTATCGAATTTTTAAAGAAAAAGATTAATTTTATTAATCCAATAATGATTTTTACATCTTTATATAATACTTTGAACCTATCCAACGTTTTTATTCGTTATTGGCTTTAAATTTTATCATTTTCATATAAAATTTCGAGTTTTCAAACCAATTAACTTAATTTTACTACATTTTAAATGTGGATATTTCTAGATAAATAGCCAACTTAGTAATTTTTGCACAACTTGCACTTAGTAATTTTTACACCAACCTAATTGATTTTACTATTTTTAGACCACTGTAAGATTATAATTCAATGTATCAGTTCTTCTAAAAGTAAAAATAACCAGATTTCCCGCCCCCCTTTCACGAATTACATCTACGCTCTCTTCAAACTCATAAGAAAATCCTGCGTTTCTCCCCCTTGAAGGGAGGAGGATACAATAGCGTTACGTCACTTGTTTACAAAATATCGATATGTTGACGATTTGACCATTTTTCAAGATGTATAAAAGAAAGTATCAATATTTTTACATTATTACAAGTATAATTTTACAGTTTAATGAATAATTATTTATTTATTATTGGATACCCAATTTTATCCACAGATGAATTAACTATATCTGTGCTGAAACTACATTTCACATACTTAGCCACACTTTAAAAATTTCACTTCAATATGTAAATATTAAGTGCATTTTTAACATAACACATGTTTTTCCACACTAGTTCCTATACGAGAATTTTGTTTATTAAATAGTATGTATTCAATTTCAAATTGCTTTTACTTGAAATTATATAAACCCTTTTAACAGAAAATTTGTTTAATCACAGAACGAACTGTATTTAACCCGTTCAACCTCAATATCAATAATTAAACAAAACAATGGAAAATATCAATTTTTAAGAAGAAAAATAAAAACAGATTTCTTTAGATTTTCTTTTTTCAGCTACAAGATAAGAATAATAACTTAAATGAGGAACGTTAAACATATATTTTAATTTTTGAACAACCATTACCTAAATGAATTTTAATAATTGAACAAATAACAAAAGGAAAATATGATTTTTAATGAAAAAGACGAATTTAAACGAATTTGATTAACTTTTACAATAGTTTGAGATTTTATCATCCTTTTAGATGCTAGCTATGTAGAATTTTAAACTTTCAATAAGACACACTTCAAGAAATACTCATTACTAAACAAAAATAAATTAATTTTAATCTAATCAATGACTGAAAATTTCACATTTAAAAAATATTTTCATGAATGTGCATAAAAAATGAGAGTTTACAAATTAATATCCTAATTTCTATTACATTTAACTGGATTTTTCTATATTCGAGCTTAATTTTTATACACAAAGCATTATTTAATCAAATCCAGTACTTTCAGATTTAACGAAATTCAGCGTTTTTCGCTTTTCAAACTAATCCTATGAGCTAAAAAACAACAGCGCCTCCTATAATTTTATAGCGTTGAGTGAAACGAGTGGAATTTTTCATACTGTTTGCTGTTTTCGTTATATGAAGACGTCAGCTTATATTCTCTAGTTTAACTAAAATGAGTAATATGCAAGAAATGTCTTTAACAGAGGAAGATTCAAGTCAATCTTACTTAAAGGATATGAAATCAGCTATACCCAGCCAAGAAGTACACGCTTCGAACATTGAAATAATACCCTCTTCACCAGAACAACTAAAACCACCTTTTACTTGCAATCAATGCGAGAAATCCTATTCCAAAAAGAATACATTAAACAGACATCAAATATCCCATTTGGAGAAAAGCCCTTTGAATGTGAAATATGCTCAAAGACATTCATTCAAAGCAGTGATTTAAAACGACATAGTGTAACTCATTCCAGGACATCTACTACATATAAAAGCGATCAATGCGGCAAAGATTATTTACAAAAGTGTCTGTTAACAATTCACAAGAGATCTCATAAGAAGTTTTATGATTGTGATAAATGTTCCAACTCTTTTTTAACAAAGTCTGCTTTAACTAAACATAAAAAAGTTCAACCCAAGGGATATGAATGTAAATACTGCAACATTAAATTGTACGATGAAGTTGAATTTTTACATCATAAAAAAGTTCACCCTAAGAAATATAGTTGTAAACACTGTAAAATTATCTTTTATCTCCAGAGGGAGTTTATTCATCATCTGATCAACATGCATAAATGAAAAATGCAAACTTTGTTAAGTCATAAACTTGATTTGAATATCTGTATATTTTAAAAATGTATATGTCCTCCTATAACTGTTGAAAATGATGAATAAATATTGTTTAACTGAAAAAGCTTTTGTCGTTTATTTTTGCCATATCAGCTTGTGATTTTTCTTGACTCTATCTCATCAAGTCAAAACGATTTTACTAAAATTATAAAATACATATTGTATATTTTTTTAAGTTAATAATTTTTTTTTAATTTCTTATCGAATGAAACATGAGTTAACTATATTTTATTAATTTCATATTAAAAACCTAACGTTTACCATATAATTTTATTATGTTCCGTCTAAATTTTATCTACCCAATTAAATTCTATAATCCCTTCTTATTAGCAAACATTACTATTTAACTGGAAATTTCACATTAATGTTTTTCTTTTTTCATGATTGTACATATAAAAATAAGAGTTTCAAACTAATTTCCATAATTTATCACATTTGAACTTAATTTTTATACTCAAAACATTATTTAATCAAATTTTTATACTTTCTGATTCAGTGAAATTCGTTGATTTTTCATTTTTTAAACCAATACCACAATATTTATCGACATTGGACTTGATTCTTCCCTTGTATATTTTTACATTACACAATTAAGATAGATATAGACTTAGGACAGCAATAGAGTTAAAAATTGATTATACTCAATTTTCACCTTATATGAATTGGTCATACATGACATTTCTTATTGCTACAATCACTTGATATATTAAAATTAGTCCGAGTTATTCAGTCTATATTATTAATCAAATTATCATATGTTTCATCTTACACTTCTAAGATTTCTGAATTATCATCCATCAAGTTGCTTAAAATATTAATACTACTGTGTTTATAGGTCTATTGATACATAGCCTACATGAATATAATCTTTAATTTTAACATTTCATATTTTAAATGACCTATTTTCAAAACTAAACTATATGAATTTTTACTACATCACTTATCAATATCACAGAATGACTTATGCTTCACACTTTTCTAATAATTATCAGATTCTTAGAACATAATTTCTTGATAACATATATTATACTACTGATTTGTACGCATGAGTGAGTTGTCACGTGATCAAAACGATTCAGAATAATATAAATTTTCGAAAAGCAGCGCAGTATTTCTCATTTCAACTGTTAAACTTGGAAGAGAAGGTGACTTTAAGTGCGCAACTCTGATAAATTTCCAGATTTTAATTCAAGTGAGGAATCGATTTCTTTGTTAGTGAATAAAGTAAGTTTTAGTATATCATTACAACATATATGTATTAATAAAAATAAATAAATAAATGATTACTTATATATTAAACCTTTCCTAAGTATATAAATATATTTCTTTTATTGTACAGATGTTGCAGCAAGATGAATCAAAACAGCAGCAATCCTCTTTATCAGAAACGGATGATCTGAATGATTCGCTCTTAGAACAGGTAGAGTTAAAGAATAATAAATATGTAAGTACTTAGATATGAAATACTATAATTCATATATGAAACGTAATTAGAGTAAATTTAAAATCAAATATATTTTATTGTTTGTACTTTAACAAATGTTTTTTATCCATATCATTGAAGAGAATTCTAATTGTTTACATTTATTTCTCTCACAGATGTGTTCTATTTGCTACAAACAATTTTTAAGTAAATGGAATTTAAAAGAACATACACAGATCCATACAGATGAAAAACCCTATACTTGTGAAGATTGCCCAAAGCCGTTTTCAAGAAAATATGAATCAAAAATGCATACTGCATCATATAGTCTATCACCAGCTGTATGTAAACTTTGTGAAGATATTCAAGAAATAACCAGACGTTTGAAGAATTTAACAATCAAGGAAGAGATTTAGACTATGTACTCAACCTATTTGCATAAGAGTTACCACATTATCCCAAAATTGAAATTTCGAAGGCACACAGTGGATGTAAAGAAATTTTTGTTACCCATGATTCTCGTAAACACAATGAATTTGGATATTATTCATAATGTATTCCTTAAATTGTTATAATAAATATTCTTTTATCTGCACTTATCGACGTGTTTATTTATATCTCCTAACATTTTAAACGAAAAACGCTTTCCCATCTTAAAAAATTTCATAAGAACAGATAAAAATTAACAGATGAATGAAAAAATATGCATGTTCACAGTTTTCTAGATATATTTACAAAAATGTTTACAAAATAAAAAATTTGCAAGAGTAAAAGACAAAATTTCACAAAATTAAAAAAAAAATCAACATAACATTTTTTTCTTCTTACAAATGCGAGTTTTTATAAAAGTAGGGAAAAAAATTACACTTAGATTTTTTTTTTTTCAAAAGTGAAAAAAATATTTTTACAAAAAATATTTTTACAAAAAAAATTTTTTACAAAAAATTTTTTTACAAAAAATTTTTTTACAATTTTTTTTAACAAAAAATATTTTTACAAAAAAAAAAATTACAAAAGTAAAAAAAAAAAAAATTATAACATGAAAATAATTTAAAAAAAATTACAAAATTTGTGAAAAAAATTGCAAAAAAGTTTGAAAAAAATTTACAAAAAAGTTATGAAAACGTTTCAAAAATCATATTTTAAATATAGTGTATATTGGTTGGCAACCATTATAATACTACTAGAAAGGTAGCCCGTCAAAAATGACGGAAATTTAGATATAAAGATATATACAACTCATGTGCAAGAATATGAGTTTTCTCGTTTGTTCCGCAGTGATAAATAAAAATAACACATTTTAAGAACGAAACACATTTATGAAAAACTGTGTACAGTAGAAGACCACTAATCTGCACAGTTTGGTTTCAAGTGTTGTGCGGATTTGAGGCTCTTTGCGGGCATGTCTATACAATCTTTGATTACATTTTTTTAAATTCATATATTGGACAATTTAGGTTGTTAAGCCTTAAAAATAAATAAATCACACACTTGAAGTAAGGTAAAAAATATTAAATTATCGTATACGGTTTCATGAAATGGTATTATATGGTATTATATGTGCATGCTTCACGATCTTGGTTACGACTTTGGCGAAATTGGCTGCAACTTGTCATAATTCTAATAGTGTGGGCCTCTATAACAAAAAAGTAACCAATTTTTAGTAAAATTTCTGATATAAAGTAGTTTTCAAAAACTTGTGTGAAATTGCAGGCCGTTCTCATGTTATGCCAGTCCTAGGAATAATATTTCTAGCACTGAAGAGTTTCCATGTGTATGTGGAATTTAGAAAAGCTTCTCCAAAAGAAAGGTCCTGAAATGACATTGTAATTCCTCTAATTTCAAAGTTTAATCGGGCCCTGATGTTGTTTACTGAAATCTAATAAATACAGTTATTTTGAATATTACAACAGAATTAAACAGCTCAACTTATTTAACTTAAACTCGCTGTTACTTCCCGATGTTATTTTTTAGTATTAAGAAAGAAAATTATTTAAATTTTTCAAATCATGCACATTTATAATTTTTTTCCGTCTTTAATAACTAAATAAGCAAAAAATATGCTTTTGTTCTGAGCTTATAAATATGACAATAAAATAGTATAACTAAGAGACATTGCAAAATTAAATCTTTGTGATTTCAAACCATAAACAAATGATACCGCCACCATTTTACCTACTATGACGTCATTAGAATATTGTCCATTGATTGTTGGAGGACTTACTTTGTGAATGATTACCTCAATGATTTAATATTTTTTACGGTTCAAGATTAATGAATCACTTGTTTAGGTTTATGGAATGAGATATTAAGCCGTGAACCTAATTTCAACTAAAGTTATCCAAGGATATATGTATTTTTAATCGAAATTAAAAACAATGCTTTGATCTCGAAATAAAAAGTTTTAGTTTGTATAATTGGTTAGTTCTGTTAATTATTTATTTAGGTACTTTTCCATTATAGCGCATTTAAAAAAAAAAAGCTTGGCGTAATTCGGGCATCAGAAAGTGAGATATGTTGCCAAAATATATAAACAGCTATGAAAACAAATCTAATGAACTTTTATTTTTGTTTATATATGCACTTATATACATAAAAAAATCGTTTCTAAATATATATAATATTTTTTATATACAAATTACGGCACAGATTTCAGATATGAACCGGGATACCTAACTGGCGCTAAAATGGTGTTATTTTGCTTGCTATGGTAACCCGGCTATTGTTTTTTATTTATTAATAAATTGTTTATTTACTTTTATTTTCTGTTTTTAAATTATATAAACTGTTTTGTTCTATAGTTATTATTCAAACTTTTATTTATTTATAGTTATTTCCTTTTCAAAGTGATAGCAAATAATTTAAAAATATATAAGTAACTGGTATTCGAAAGTAAGATTTCTGCCGAATTGGCGTTAGAGAAAAATCACGCCAACCCCGATGCGTATATGACATCTGTGCAAAAATTACTTCTGTTTCTTTATAAAAAGGGGTAAATAGCTTTTTTTACATTAAATAAATTGCACACATATGCAAAAAATTGCTTGTGAGTATGAAGCAGTAAATAGGTTATCAGAAAATACGTTGGCAAACTTCTTTCTCGCCAAGAAACTTTTCTCCGAAGTATTGTACACAAGCAATGATTGCTAGAAATGCATTTTTAATTATGATATGCACTTTTATGTTTCACTACTTTTATGCATACTATACTGTGTGTATAAATGCTACAGTTCATATGCAGGGCTACACAAAAGAATTCGTAATGGTTACTGAGTATGAGAATAAATTGCTTAAGGTTTTTAAAGGAGTTATGCAGTTTTACGCTGAACTGCATTTAGTTTACTAAGAAATGTTTGTAGAATATAGATAAAATGATATGCAGGGTCACGCAAAGAATTGGATACATAACCGTCTATGGATGATAATATCTGGAAATGTAATTTCAGTAGCTTTAAGAGTAGTTTAAATTAAATTTTAGCTAAATAGTGGCATGTAATAACGGTACTATTGGCTATGGACGGTAATTGCTGAAATCAATTTTTAAAATTTTTTATGCGTTTTCTTAAAATGTTTACTTAGTTATCTTATTTACCTTATTTCCCAAAATAACGAAGTTTTGTTAAAGCATTCAGGATGCGTTGGAAAGTGTTTCATATTCTATGCTTAACGCATGATTTTTCATTCTTCTTTAGCCTTATTTTGCATTTATTTTATTCTTAATTTTTTAGTCTTATACTGATTTATAGAAACTTTGGCACAGTTGTCATATATACCCCACATTGGAGCGATTTTTTACCGACGCCAATTTGGCGAAAACATCAACAGCATAAACAACATCCGGGTTATTATATCAAGCAAAATAACGACGCTTTGGCGACAGTTAAGTGTATATGACATTGGCGTCAGAAAAAAATCGCGCCAACATGATATGACATCTGTGCCGAAACATTTAATACTTAATGTTTAAACTCTTCGCTCCACTCACTTTGCATATAGTATTAACTGAAACACAGATAGCGCAAAATAATAGACAGTTTGATACTTTTCCACTGTAGGGGCTTTGGCGCTTTTTAAAAAAAAGCTTGGTGTAATTTGGGCATCAGAAAGTGAGATTTGGGTACTTTTCCGTTATACGGATACCATTGTCGCCAAGCGTAATAGTTGGCACAAAATGAAAATCACATGAATTGAGGCATTTGAAAAATAAAAGAAAAAATATTGTCGATACTAAAGTGAGCATTTAAAAAATATAACATTTGAAAATTCCAGACTTTTACGAACTATTTCATTAAATCACAATTATATACTTAAAATATTTAAACAAATAACTGTTTTAAAATAAAGCAATAAAATAAAACTCATATTAAACTGCTGGCGTAAACTTACAAATATCTTTTAGCATTTTGAAATATAATTGGCTCATTAGCATATATTTCGGTATGGTGTCCGAATAACGGAAAAATATTGAGATTTGTTGTCAAATCATATAAACAGCTATGAAAACAAACTTGATGAGCGTTTTTTTTTTATGTTTATTTTATATGTATATTATTCATGTTTTTATGTACAAATTACATCTGTTTCTGTATAAAATTAGAGAAACAGCTTTTTTATGTTAAATAAATCGTATAAATATCGAAAAAAAAATGCGTGTGTATATAAAATGAAACAGTGGATAGGTTCCCGGAAAATATGTTGCCAATTTTTTTTTCGCCAAGGCACCTATACTGAAAAAGTACCTAAAGCAGATTAAAATCGCGCAGTTAGGAGCTCATACAGTACAGCGTCGTCTATTGGCGGTTATTTTATTAGTAGCATCGGGAGAAAGATGTAAAGATGTACTTTAAATTCTCACCCATAGATTTTGAAAAAATATCTTAAAAGAGCGCAGTTTAAATTAAATTTTGGTGACCTCATGAAAGATTAATGGTTTTAAATGGGAATTTTGCCAAATCAGCCAGCTATCGCCAAGTTGGCCAACATTAGGCGCTACTGTGGTAACCCTGCATTAGTATTTTTCATTAATTACTCATTTCAATGAGGTGGATCTACCGGAATCGTGAGGGACACACAGAGACTTGGATTTTATATAAATAGATTTAAAATATCATTTTTTGAAACTTTTTCATAACTTTTTTTCAAACTTTTTTGCAATTTTTTTTCACAAATTTTGTAATTTTTTTTTTATTATTTTCATGTTATAATTTTTTTTTTTTTACTTTTGTAATTTTTTTTTGTAAAAATATTTTTTGTAAAAAAAAAAAAAAAAAAATGTAAAAAAATTTTTTGTAAAAAATTTTTTTTGTAAAAATATTTTTTGTAAAAATATTTTTTTCACTTTTGAAAAAAAAAAAATCTAAGTGTAATTTTTTCCCCTACTTTTCTAAAAACTCACATTTGTAAGAAGAAAAAAATGTTATGTTGAATTTTTTTTTTAATTTTGTGAAATTTTGTCTTTTACTCTTGCAAATTTTTTATTTTGTAAACATTTTTGTAAATATATCTAGAAAACTTTGTGAACATGCATATTTTTTCATTCATCTGTTAATTTTTATCTGTTCTTAGGAAATTTTTTAAGATGGGAAAGCGTTTTTCGTTTAAAATGTTAGGAGATATAAATAAACACGTCGATAAGTGCAGATAAAAGAATATTTATTATAACAATTTAAGGAATACATTATGAATAATATCCAAATTCATTGTGGTTACGAGAATCATGGGTAACAAAAATTTCTTTACATCCACTGTGTGCCTTCGAAATTTCAATTTTGGGATAATGTGGTAACTCTTATGCAAATAGGTTGAGTACATAGTCTAAATCTCTTCCTTGACTGTTAAATTCTTCAAACGTCTGGTTATTTCTTGAATATCTTCACAAAGTTTACATACAGCTGGTGATAGACTATATGATGTAGTATGCATTTTTGATTCATATTTTCTTGAAAACGGCTTTGGGCAATCTTCACAAGTATAGGGTTTTTCATCTGTATGGATCTGTGTATGTTCTTTTAAATTCCATTTACTTAAAAATTGTTTGTAGCAAATAGAACACATCTGTGAGAGAAATAAATGTAAACAATTAGAATTCTCTTCAATGATATGGATAAAAAACATTTGTTAAAGTGCAAACAATAAAATATATTTGATTTTAAATTTACTCTAATTACGTTTCATATATGAATTATAGTATTTCATATCTAAGTACTTACATATTTATTATTCTTTAAATCTACATGTGCTAAGAGCGAATCATTCAGATCATCCATTTCTGATAAAGAGGATTGCTGCTGTTTTGATTCATCTTGCTGCAACATCTGTACAATAAAATAAATATATTTATATACTTAGGAAAGGTTTAATATATAAGTAATCATTTATTTATTTATTTTTATTAATACATATATGTTGTAATGATATACTAAAACTTACTTTATTCACTAACAAAGAAATCGATTCCTCACTTGAATTAAAATCTGGAAATTTATCAGAGTTGCGCACTTAAAGTCACCTTCTCTTCCAAGTTTAACAGTTGAAATGAGAAATACTGCACTGCTTTTCGAAAATTTATATTATTCTGAATCGTTTTGATCACGTGACAACTCACTCATGCGTACAAATCAGTAGTATAATATATGTTATCAAGAAATTATGTTCTAAGAATCTGATAATTATTAGAAAAGTGTGAAGCATAAATCATTCTGTGATATTGATAAGTGATGTAGTAAAAATTCATATAGTTTAGTTTTGAAAATAGGTCATTTAAAATATGAAATGTTAAAATTAAAGATTATATTCATGTAGGCTATGTATCAATAGACCTATAAACACAGTAGTATTAATATTTTAAGCAACTTGATGGATGATAATTCAGAAATCTTAGAAGTGTAAGATGAAACATATGATAATTTGATTAATAATATAGACTGAATAAATCGGACTAATTTTAATATATCAAGTGATTGTAGCAATAAGAAATGTCATGTATGACCAATTCATATAAGGTGAAAATTGAGTATAATCAATTTTTAACTCTATTGCTGTCCTAAGTCTATATCTATCTTAATTGTGTAATGTAAAAATATACAAGGGAAGAATCAAGTCCAATGTCGATAAATATTGTGGTATTGGTTTAAAAAATGAAAAATCAACGAATTTCACTGAATCAGAAAGTATAAAAATTTGATTAAATAATGTTTTGAGTATAAAAATTAAGTTCAAATGTGATAAATTATGGAAATTAGTTTGAAACTCTTATTTTTATATGTACAATCATGAAAAAAGAAAAACATTAATGTGAAATTTCCAGTTAAATAGTAATGTTTGCTAATAAGAAGGGATTATAGAATTTAATTGGGTAGATAAAATTTAGACGGAACATAATAAAATTATATGGTAAACGTTAGGTTTTTAATATGAAATTAATAAAATATAGTTAACTCATGTTTCATTCGATAAGAAATTAAAAAAAAAATTATAAACTTAAAAAAAAAATACAATATGTATTTTATAATTTTAGTAAAATCGTTTTGACTTGATGAGATAGAGTCAAGAAAAATCACAAGCTGATATGGCAAAAATAAACGACAAAAGCTTTTTCAGTTAAACAATATTTATTCATCATTTTCAACAGTTATAGGAGGACATATACATTTTTAAAATATACAGGTATTCAAATCAAGTTTATGACTTAACAAAGTTTGCATTTTTCATTTATGCATGTTGATCAGATGATGAATAAACTCCCTCTGGAGATAAAAGATAATTTTACAGTGTTTACAACTATATTTCTTAGGGTGAACTTTTTTATGATGTAAAAATTCAACTTCATCGTACAATTTAATGTTGCAGTATTTACATTCATATTCCTTGGGTTGAACTTTTTTATGTTTAGTTAAAGCAGACTTTGTTAAAAAAGAGTTGGAACATTTATCACAATCATAAAACTTCTTGTGAGATCTCTTGTGAATTGTTAACAGACACTTTTGTAAATAATCTTTGCCGCATTGATCGCATTTATATGTAGTAGATGTCCTGGAATGAGTTACACTATGTCGTTTTAAATCACTGCTTTGAATGAATGTCTTTGAGCATATTTCACATTCAAAGGGCTTTTTCTCCAAATGGGATATTTGATGTCTGTTTAATGTATTCTTTTTGGAATAGGATTTCTCGCATTGATTGCAAGTAAAAGGTGGTTTTAGTTGTTCTGGTGAAGAGGGTATTATTTCAATGTTCGAAGCATGTACTTCTTGGCTGGGTATAGCTGATTTCATATCCTTTAAGTAAGATTGACTTGAATCTTCCTCTGTTAAAGACATTTCTTGCATATTACTCATTTTATTTAAACTAGAGAATATAAGCTGACGTCTTCATATAACGAAAACAGCAAACAGTATAAAAAATTCCACTCGTTTCACTCAACGCTATAAAATTATAGGAGGCGCTGTTGTTTTTTAGCTCATAGGATTAGTTTGAAAAGCGAAAAACGCTGAATTTCGTTAAATCTGAAAGTACTGGATTTGATTAAATAATGCTTTGTGTATAAAAATTAAGCTCGAATATAGAAAAATCCAGTTAAATGTAATAGAAATTAGGATATTAATTTGTAAACTCTCATTTTTTATGCACATTCATGAAAATATTTTTTAAATGTGAAATTTTCAGTCATTGATTAGATTAAAATTAATTTATTTTTGTTTAGTAATGAGTATTATAAACCCACCACGAGATGAGACTTGGGAAACACCCTCTTTTAGATGAGTCTATTTTACGGAAGGTGTGCAAGGCGATACTGGAGGGGGAAAATGACCCCGCTGTTTCAGTTTGACCATTCCCCACTAAGAGCTAGGTGTTGCAATGAAATAATTTTCGCGCCAATAACTTGCTCATTCCTTGACATAAACCTGTTTTCCCTCTCTCGATTAGCTGTGTTTTACTGTCTCTCTGTCATTTAGTTTATTTTGCCATTTTCAAAACAATTTTTTTAAAATATTAAACAAGTCCTCAAAAGGGAAAACAATTCATTCTAAAGAAAGAATGATTGTACATAAAGTACAGCACAAAATTAAAGAAAAGAAGTTCTGCCATTCTGAAACAGCAAGTCGCTTATAATTTTACAGCAGGAGCTCCCCCCCCCCCCTTTTTTTAAAGTGCATTTCTTAATTTAACTTATTTCATATATATATTCTTCTTTTTTAAAAAATACGGTCTGGGCTACAGATTTTAGATGCATCTATTTTTTAATATTTCCCTTCGTAGATTCTTTTTTCTGTCCATAGAGCAAAAAATAAACGTAGAAAAGATCAAAATGGGAGTTTTGAACAGAATTTTCGGACGTGACAGCACAGAAATAAAGAAAAAAAAAATACTGCCATTCTGAAACAGCAAGTCGCTTATAATTTTACATCAGGACCCCCCCCAGGATATTCTGATCTTGCAGTTGAAAGAAAATCTACAGAAATCAGCTTTTTTCCTTTAAAATTGTTATTTTCCATTATTTTGCTTAATTAATAATACTCATTAAGGTAAAGGTTGTTCAAAATTCAAATGTAAATTTAATCTTCATCTTATAGTATGATAATCTAGTCGATCTAACGTTCAACTCTCATGTTATAGCAGAAAAATACTCTAAAAACGCCATTTTTCCCGCTAGGGGGCAGTGGCGGAGGGGTTGCGGGACCGGAGGGGTACCGCAGGGGGGACGAGGGTGCGGCACCGCAGGTGGGACGGTCCCGCAGTCCCGCCTGCGGCTGTCCCAGAACTGTTGTTTTCCTACTACTAACGCCGCACCCGTCGTAAATGCCGCACTCCTCAAATTGGCCTGAATAAGCTTAAAAATATCATAATCGCCGCACCCGTTGTAAACGCCGTATCCATCGGAACGCTACTTTTGTCGACAGCGTCACGTTGACTTAACTTTAATCAAAGTTTTCTGAGCAGTGCAGGATGCCTCGTTTTCAATGTCTTAAGATGTCTGAAGTTTTATTTAAAATATTTAAATCCGATTTTAAATATTTTTATGAACTTTTAAATTAAGGAAACTCAGTTGGTATTTAAGAAAAATCGTGAACGCCGCACTTGGGAAAAAATTGACTTTTAAACTCGTAAACGCCGCGCCGTTTCTTCCATAAAATACGGTAATAAATTTTATCTTATCTGACTATAGGATGAAGGGGGGGGGGGGTAAAATAGTTATAAAAACAGCCCATTTATCATTGAAACTTAATTTGCAAGAAATAACTTCACTCACAAAATTTGAAGAACTACTTCACAAAAAACATGCAAATTAGGACTAATAATACTATTTTAAAATATATTGTCAATTAACTTTCGTCCTTGTTCATTGCTTTAAAAAAATCAATAACCTTTAATTTCTTATGAAAAAAAATAAATAAATAAGAGTCCTTCACGGATTAATTGCCGATAGCTGATGCCAAAATAATAATTATATAACTTAAATTTTATTAAATCCTGATTTTTTAAAACATTCATAAAGAAACCTGTAATAAATTTTGATCATTAAAAATGATCCTTTATCACTTAAGTAAATTGCAACTATTTCTTGCATTAAGGGTGTATTCGAAAAAATATTTTTCCATCCTCAACAGCTCGAAACTTTCTGAGACATTTTCAGACTCATTTTTGAAAGTAAAAACATGAAACTTGCTGGGGTGATTTCTGAAGACATGTGGAACATGCAGTGTGATTTCATTTTCAGCTCAATTAATTAGAATTTGATTTTTAAACAATTATTTTCTCAGTAGGACCATTTTTTTCATTCCCAGATCGCCCGCTTCGGAAAATTCGGTTCAAAACGCCAACTTTGATAGCGTTTTTTACAGTATTTTCTGCATTTATCAAAAAATTAAGAAGCACGGCACATTATATAGTTTCTAAATAAGAGAATTTCTCAGTTTGATGCGTTTGAGAGCAAAAATGAATTTTAAAATGAATCAGAAAATAAGCAGTTTGGATCGGAATACACCCTTAATAGATTTTTTTTTCTAAAATCCTTTTATTAAATTACAAATTTATTTTCCCTACAAAATAAAAAAATGCAAAATTTCATTTGCATTGATATATATATATATATATATATATATATATATATATATATATATATATATATACAGGGGTTAGCGAAATTAAACTTCCGCTACTCAAAGGGCCCTGTAGGCCGTTCTACTACTCCGAAGAGAAAAATTTTCGACAACAGACACTTCGGAGGATGCGCTCGAGATTTCCGAAATAAAAAAAAAATTAGTTTAAAAAATCGCTACCAGGTGGCGCAGCGGGGCACCACATTGCAGCAACACATGCAAATGCCACGCACGATAAAAGAAAGAAGTTCGTGCCCCAATCATATGAGCATTTCAAAATGCCGACGTTGCCGGAGAGAGCAATGCTAGTCAAACTTAGCAACAGTGAGAATGCAGAGGCAGTTGTGAGAAAGTTTCGCCGTCTCAAGAAACAACGACGTGGACTGATATCGGAGCATGCTCTTAAAGACATGATGATGAAATTCGAGCGAACAGGACAGTTAGGCAATTTGCCGGGAAGTGGAAGTAAAGGTGTACCACCGCCGTCGTAGAGGATGTTGCTATAGCGGTCGTGGACGCAAGCACTCATTCGCCTCATGGAACTGTCAGTGTACAGACGATTTCACGTACCCTTGATATGCCCTACTCCAGCGTCCGACAGTGCTTAGAATTCTGATCTGCTACCCGTATAAGATTCAAGCGATTCTGCAATTGGAACGACAAGATCCGGACACTCGCAAAATTCTCGCGAGAAAGGCGGTTGATGATTCCTGCCCATGGAAATTTTGTGCTTACTTATTGACCTTATTATATTCCTTTTGTGTAAGACCACTGGTCCTTCAGTGTTTCGGGATCTCAGATTTCCCTCTCTTCACACGCTAACTAGTAGCGCCATCTAGTGGCGATTTTTTAAACTATTTTTTTTTATTTCGGAAATCTTGAGCGCATCCTCCGAAGTGTCTGTTGTCAGAATATTTTTCTCTTCGGACTAGTAGAACGGCCTCCAGGTCCCTTTGAGTAGCGGAAGTTTAATTTCGCTAACCCTGTATATACGCACACTACACGGCATTAAGTATTCCTGATAGTCTAATTATATTTTATAAGAAATACTATACATTTTTTCCCCCAGTGTCTTCTCAGTTCAAAGAATTTGAAAAGAAACTTCTTTTTTATTTTAACTACCGATATATGGCGCCAACAAGGCACAAAAGTTCACAATGAATGCGATACAAACGAATGAGAGATTGAGCTGCCAAACTAATTTCAACTGAAGTTATGTCAGAATATATACATAATTGAATGTAAGTCATCTCTCAAATGTTAATTTATTTTGAATAATCTTTCTAAAATGTAACTTTTATGAAGTTTTATTCGAAAAAATAATTTTGAATAAAAATGGCCAAATGGAATACGATAAAGCGAAGTGGGATCCGGATGAGTTCACTCCGGAAGCGTTATACACTTAGCACTATTATATGTATAATTGTGTGGTGCTGATTATCTTTTACTATGCAAGTTTATATATTTGGAATGATAAACTATGCAACAACTAATAATAAATTTTCCGCACTAAAAAGTTGCAATTATTTAAAATATTAGGGGGCTCTGCCAGCTACCAGTTACGCTCACCAACCCAGTGTTGCCAGATTGGAGACTTTTTTGTCCCCAGATTGTTGATTGTCACCGCTTTTTTTAAATAGAAATATTCGACCTATTTAAAAATAGATTAAAAATTCTGAAAAATTAGCGAATTATACTATTTAAAAAAAGTGGTAAAATTCAAATAAAAGGAATTAAAAATGTCCCCAATCTGGCAACACTGCACCAACCCTCCAAATAATCTGATCAGACAGGATTAAATAAGAATTAAAAATACATTGTATTTTTTAGAAAGGAAGATATAAATATTATAAAAGAAAATATTCGCTATTCTAAAGTAATTAAATATGGATGTTTCAGACAAAATATACGATTTTATTTGGTTTTGAGCCCAAGGCTGCGCCTACCATGGTCAAAAGTGTCTTGGAAAAAACATTTAAAAGTGATTTCATGTCCCTAAAATTTTAGTACAAAGCAGCTCTGAAATAATAACATCTGGAAAATAATCATTATCGATTTAAAGTGGTTGCAATTAAATATCACGCTTCTAATCTAATACCATTGCAATCCATCAACAAAGCAAAATGTTGCGTGCGACGCGTAACACTGCTGAAAAAGAATAAGCCAATAAAACCTCCCACTAAAAGAACAATTATAACAAACCAAAGAACGACAAAAGAAAATAAAACAGGAGACAACATTCCTAAGACGTTTATAGCAAACTTATTTCCGAGAAGAACGTATACATTATATAGGCATGCATATAGGGACCCCGAACGACACTACAAGACCTAACTATTTAAAACAAAAAAGAGGATCCTAAAAGTTTTTACGCCATAGGTCCTCAACTTGAGCCCACGGTTACAAGTAAGGATCGACCGAAACCGAAATTCGTTAATTTTCCTACTTTCGGCCGAAAACAAAAACGAAAATGTCTAATTTTTTTGTTATTAATACATACATAAATATACATAATTATTAATTAATTATACATGTTTACATAATAACTGTACATAGTAATACATACATACATACATAATAATTAAGCAAATGTACGTACGGCGAATTTGGCTCACCTCTGTGCCTCTGACCAAAACTTTTTCTTTTCATATAAAATAAAATGTAATTAATTCATTAACGGCACAGAATGATTTTCCAGTTATACGAATTTAATCTAATTAAAAAATGTTTTAAGTATAGATACCTCGGTTTATTTTTTATAATGATTTTTGTAAATTATCATATGTTATACTAGAACTTTCTCAAAGAGTATTTCGAAGCACTTCTGCGGTTTCAAACTAAAAAATTTTCTATTACTGTTAAGTCTGCAGCTTCCAATGAGCAGGGCTGCGGAGTCGGAGTCACTAAAAAACAAGCCGACTGAGACTCCAGATTTTTTTGCTAGACATTTTAAAGTGAAATTAAACTAATTATATGTAATTTTAAATCTTTAAAATGAACTATTATTGTTATTTATGGACTAATATCAGGCTACTCAAGTTAAAGATGGCCGATTTACTGCGGTGTACAAAG
This sequence comes from Maratus speciosus, assembly GCA_963932465.1. Taxonomy (NCBI): domain Eukaryota; kingdom Metazoa; phylum Arthropoda; class Arachnida; order Araneae; family Salticidae; genus Maratus; species Maratus speciosus. The sequence continues at coordinate 85,275,159 of OZ010799.1, read as the reverse complement.
TAGATACGGAGGTAGATACAGAGTAAGTACAGATTACTACCCGTGTACAGAGTAGATGAAAACTGCCTTAATTCATAACTGTCTGTAAGTAGATATTTTACAATTAGTATATAAGTACTTCCCCTCATAATTTTGGGGTTTGCAGATAGAACCCGAGGTACAAAGGTTTACAAGGACCCAAGGCTCAAACAGGTCATGTAAGTAGAATTAAGACAATTTATATTAATGGCCGGATCAGACTGATAAAAATATTGAGCAGGCTGACAAGCCTGCAACAAATTTAAACTCATAGCAAATTTGAAAGGATCAGAACAGTTTATAGAATAGGCATGATTGGGGTGAGAATAAATACAAAGGCACGGCCTTAAACTTTTGGCTCATGCAGATCTCTTACCGGAGGTAATGCGAAAATTATAAATTTGTGCTATTTTTGGAGGCAAAAGAACAACGAACGCGGCATATCATTGTAATTGAAGTCTTTTGTCCCCTCAATTTTTTCCTGTCTATGCCAAAAGTCAAAATTCTGAAATACTTCTTTTATTTATTTATATTTGTGCACAGGAGTGAAAATAACATGAAATTGTAATTCTTTTTTTCTGAATCGGTGGTACCCGAACTAACGATAAAATAGTGAAATTTCATTACCTTCTACAGAACCCAAAATAAAGCCAAAATTGTAAAATTAATTCATGTCTGGAAAACATAGCAAAATAAACCACTAAATTGTAACTATTTTGCTTTTTATTCTCAGTCCGCAGTAAAGCGAAATATACACATACATTTGCAGCCCTAAAAAGAAAATCAATTCCGAAATAGTGAAATTTTAGCTTTTTATTTTATTCCATCATTATTTTAACTAACAGGCCACACTAGCCTGCCCGGAGTCGGAATAGGAGTCATAGTTGGAGTCGTTAAAATATACCGGAGTCGACCATTTTTTCTACCGGCTCTGCAACCCTGTCAATGGGTACGTACTAAAAAGCGTCTTCAAAGTATACTGATATAGACACTGCTTGCTTTATAATTTGCACTTGCGTCTTGAATCAGCCATGATTGATAATTATAAACTGTTAAGTTCATAACAATCAATAAAGAGTGTCTCATTTGAGCCGATACAGCTCAAATGAGTAATGTTGAAAATTTCCGAAGGAAGAAACGAGAATTTATTAGAATACAGATAACTTCAGTCCGGTCGAATGGCCGAAACTCAGATTTTGGGCCGAAAACGAAAACGAAATCGATTTTTCGGTCGATCTCTAGTTATAAGAGCCCCCCGCTACACGCTACACGTAATGATTTTTTTTTTTTTTTTTTTTTTTTTTTTTTTTATTAATGTATACAAATACAGTCGAACCCCGATTTAACGAATCGTTCGGTACTATCAACTTTGTTCGTTAAATCGAAAATATTCGTTAAATCGGGATAATCAAAGGAATATTTTTATACAACAGAACAAGTTTTAAAAAATGGCAATAAATAAGAAGAACAATGCTCCTTGATGTTAAACATTTGTTGCTTTAAGAAAACACTCTGTATAAAAATGTATTTATGTACTACTATAAATCAAAAGCATTGTAATTAAGAAAAAATTTCATTTATTCAAATTTTATCGATAGATTATAAATCTTTTATAGATGTTTCTTTGCTTTGTTTTTGATTTTGTATTCTGAACTTCTTTATCGATTTTTTTCGGAAGCTGTGAAAACAGTGTCATTCAACATCATGAGCTATCAACTACCGTTTCAAAGTACTATTAAAACTGCTAACTGCTTTCTTGAACGTTGCATACTTGATCTCTATTTCATCTTCTTCATCTAATCCACACTACTACTGATTTAATAACCTCGGTGTAAAGTGCATTTTTCGCATGCAGATATTTCTGCATCACAAGGTACATATTCAGAGAATTAAAAATCAGGAGCATTGAAAATTTATAATAAATATTAGAAAATTTTTTCAATTTTTCATTTTTTTTTTTTTTTTTTTTTTTACATAAATTATTCGTTAAATCGGGATTATAAATTCGTTAAATCGAAATATTTTCGTTCCATTTTCGTCGGGACCATAAAAAAATTCGCTAAACCGAGAAATTCGTTAAATCGGGGCTCGACTGTAGTTGGAAGTAATTTTATAGCCCCTCAAAATTGCATTACTCCCAGGTCCCTGTTAGGTTAACAAATGGAAAAGAATCCTTATCAGTTAAAAGTGATTACAATTAACTATCACATATCACACTAATCATTAATCAATTTAATCACAATCCATCAGCAAAACAAAATGTTGCGTGCAGCGCGTAACACTGGTGAATAATGTGTCGCGAAAAAAAACGAATAGGCAAATAAAAGCTTGCATCAAAAGAACAATTAAAAGCTACGAAAGAAACGACAAAAGAAAATATAAAACCGGAGAAACCATTCCATTAACTAAGAACACAGTAATGTTTTTGGCAAGCTAATTCGGAGAGGAACACATTTTTGCTACTTAGCTATCGTAGCCAAGTGGTTTGTTTGTCACGCTTTTCTAAAGAGAAGAAACTCCTACAGGTTTGCCGATGCATGAGAAAGTGTTTATAGTTGGTTGGCGTCAGGCTTGGCGAGAGAAAGAAGATCTAATGTTATTTTATGGTTTATTGAAGGAAAAATATGTATGTAAGAAATATGATTCCTTGTTACTTGGATGTAGCTAATCGTAAAACACGACTTTTTTACGCGATTTGTTTTTGAAAGGGGTGTGTCGAATGACATTTAAGTATCCCTGTTCCTCGTCTTACATCCACACAAAAAATGTGAAGTAAAATAAAAGAAATGAAATAAAAAGATAGAAGAAATGTTGAAATTGTCCTTCATATTCAGTATACATCAGATTGCTACATTTTGCCCGATTTTTGTCTTTTTTTTTTCTTTTTCTTTCTCTTTCTCTTTTGTTTTTTCTTTTTTGATATATTTTCACCATTTATAACATTTTAAAGCATACGTTTTGCAAATATAAAAAAAACTCATGCTTATATAGGATTATGTATTTTTTAATAATTCATACTGTAGATACATACAATAAATTATCTATTTGAATCAGTTTTATGTTCCATTGAAAAATTTAGTCAAATTTAGTATAATCTATGTTTAACCTCTTGCGCTCTGGCGTTATTAGCGGGTGTATGTCACTAGCCACCAGTGTTGCCACATCTGGCAGATTTTTGTTTTTTAGAAATTTTGAATTCACACCACAAAAGTTTAATTGGTAATTTTATGTTACTTTATTTGTGAAGAATCAATAATTTTGTAAAACAAAAGTAAAAGTTAAAATTTTCTGGTGAGAATTCGGATTGTCTAATTAAAAAATCAGCCGGATATCATGACGTACGCTACGTACGTCATTGACGGAAATGACCAAAATAGCATGACGTACTGAAACTGAATAAATAAATTCACTTGTCATTCATTCATATTTGCAACATTTTAACCTTTTCTTGCTAGAAATTATTTTCAATATAAAAGAAAAATGATCTAAAAACACCAAATTTTGTTGCCATTTTTTATGTGAAAAGTATTACAAAAATATCACCTACTGAAAATCAATATAATAGCAGCATGTATTATATCAACTCATGTTTACAAGATAACTTTTTAATGTCGAAAACATTTAAAAAATTTCAGAAATTGAAAAACGAGTATGCATTATATTTGTCTTTGCTAGCATTCACTCAAGAAAAAAGCTGATGATAATCCATAAAATTTACTGAGAACGTTTCAAATTCGCATCAAAACGCACAACACTGATAAAAAAAAAAAAAAAAAAAATCCCATATGCATTGAGCTTTAATCTGCATTACTACACCTGAATATCGTAGTAAAACAACAAAGAAATGTATAAATTAACCTTACTCGTTTTAATTAAAATACTCTACTCTGCTTCGGAATTAAAATTACAGAAACACGCAGTATTCGCATTCGAAAACCTAGAACATCAAAACGCAAAGCGATCAGCAGACGATATTTCCGAAAGAATAATTCTTTGTGGAATTTTTCAATCTGGGCGAAGAGCGCAAGTTCAATATAAATCTTTAATGATACATTTTAGATATCTGTTGCTAGGGAAAAATGCATCCCGAGAACAAAAGATTGAATATCGTAACGACTCATATGATGAATATTAGATGGGAGATTATTTAGAATTCACTCTATGGCAACATAGATAATTCAAGTAAACAATGCTCTCTCTCTTCAAATGATCTTTCGCTAAAGGTCTATGTAAATTTAACGAAAGGAGAATTCCAAGTATCGTTTTCTGGTAAAGAAAGAACTCAAATTCAAGGAGAATAAATATTCTACTTGTTGTTGTGTTGTCATATAAATTTGCATCATAATGCGTTTTAATATAGAGTTTAGGAATAGTATTAAATATTAAAAATGCATTTTGAGTTTATAATATTTCATACAATTTAAAAGCTTCTAAATAATGTAAGGAAAATGCTGGAAGCTAGTGATGGTGTATACGGTTAACAAAGTATATAGTTCACATAAACTAAGAAATTTTTTTCAAGTGTGCGTGTATCTTGTGTATGTTAATTTGTTCCTAAGCTCATGGTTAAATAACACAGAAGGCGGTACATTTGTAAAAGAGATCGCATCCATAATCAGTTTTGGAACTTTTGATTGATGTACAGACAGAGGCATACAAACGCTTAAAATATCTTTCATAAGGTCACTTTCAACATCTTTAAAGGGTCTCGGGACTTTTAAAATTGAAAAAAAAGAAAAAAAGACCGTTTTCATCATTTAATATCTTAAAATATACATGATTTTAAAACGCAATTTTTATTGGGTGGAAAGATATAAGTACGTTCTTTCATTTCATGTATTTAAAAAATTGCAAGATGCAGAATTAGCATTTATAGGGGGCTCTAAACTGTCAGACATTTGAAAGGCAGAAAATTGTTATAACAGCTTATGCGAAGGATTACAAAATAAATATTGCAACTAGAATAAAAATTTTGGTTTGTACTTATACTTTAGATTGTATTAACGACCTTGAACCTAAATAAATTTGCATTTAAAGCATTTTTATATTTTTAATACCAAGTTGTATTTAGCTAACACAAAATTTAGAAAATTTCAACAGTATAATCAATTAAAAGAAATTTTGTTTTGAACAATAAGAAGGAAATTTTGGGTTCAGTTTATACTGAAACATATGTTTTGAAAATTTCATGAAAAAATATTCAGAAGTTTTTGAGATATCCTGCGCGTTAGGCCCAAAAACGTCATTTGGAGAAATATGACTTCAAAGTTTCGGAAACGCCGCTTCACCTATTGAATGGGTATAATTCTAAAAGCCCATAACTTCTGTTCTAAAGGGACTTCCAAGGAAACATATCAAAATGTTAAAAAAAGATAGGAGTTTAACATCTAAAAATATTAAACTTTTGAAATGTTTGAAGCTTTAAGAGTCCTGAGACCTTTTAAAATAAAATAACATACTGTTTCTGTAGTTAAAATTTTTTCTGTTGCATGTAGCTAGAGAATGAATATAACACTTGTAAAAGAAGCTTAAAGTACGTTACTTAGAAGGGGGGGAAAATGTTAGGACAAAATTAATTCCAGACCAAGCATAACTTCCTCATGTCCAGTTCAATATGTGTTATTTTTTGCCCCGTCTGATTCAATACTCAATTTACTGCTGAATTTTGTTTTCGTTTAAGGTTGCTCTCAAATCTAAAGCTATTTTCTGACAAATTTTGGAGTTCATTTTTCTTCGGAAACGCATGGAATTAGAAGGCGTTTTTATTTAGAAATTAAGTAATTGCTAGATTATACTTACATCTGACATATTGATTTCGAATGCCAAATTTCCCGCTTAAAATTTCGTGACACCCCCCCCCCCCAAAAAAAAAGAAAGAAAAGAAAGAACAAGGAAAAGAGAGAGAAATTCTCCCCTGTCCCTCTGATTTACCTCTTAAATCTGTATCTAAAGCATACATTTTTTTACTCATTAAAAACTTTGCAGACCAACCATGCTTAAAAGCATCAGAAGTTTTAATTCAGAATAAAAAAAAAAAAAAAAAATCATTATATGTTTATCGATACTGAAAAATTTATAACAATATAAATTCGTTTATAAAAATTAACTCTTAAAATAGTAAAAAAAGATTCCTATACTATTGTGTCTAAAGCATTTCGTTTGAAATTTCAATATTGTATAGGTTTCTGTAAAAAGCATAAATTTAAAAGATTAATAAAATATATAACAATATAAAGTCGTTTATAAAAATTAACTCTTAAAATTGTAAAAAGATTCCTATACTATTGTGTCTAAAATATTTTGTTTGAAATTTCAAGCTTGCATATGTTTCTATAAAAAAGCATAAATTTAAAAGGTTAATAAAATGTATAACAATATAAAGTCGTTTATAAAAATTAACTCTTAAAATTGTAAAAAGACTCCTATACTATTGTGTCTAAAACATTTTGCTTGAAATTTCAATCTTGTATATGTTTCTATAAAAAAGCATAAATTTAAAAGATTAATAAAAAATGTAACAATTTTAAGTCGTTTATAAAAATTAACTCTTAAAATTGTAAAAAGATTCCTATGCTATTGTGTCTAAAATATTTTGTTTGAAATTTCAATCTTGTATACGTTTCTGTAAAAAAGCATAAATTAAAAAGGTTAATAAAATATAGTTCCATTACTTGGATTTTAAATTAGATTATCTGAAGCTTTTTTTTTATGTACGGAGAAAAATTGTTTCGCAATTGTAAGTAGTTTAATTTACCTAGTTATGCTGAGTTAACTAATTAGGATAGTATACATAAATTGTCAACAATAAACAGAATTTTTTATGCCAGAATATTTTCTTTTCAATTTGATATTGTATTTACATTTACTTTGTAATATGTTTCCTGATAGAATTACATAAAATTATTGGATTATAGAACTAAAATTATTAATTTATATAGTTAAATTATTATTATTATTTATAACCTAAAATTATTAGAAAGCTCCACTCTCTGTTAAATTTAGTATTATTTGTATAATTTTAAATCGCAATGAATGATTATATTTTGTGAATATCAATTTTTTGTTTTTAAACAATGGAAAAAATTTGTCTAAAATATTGGATGAAAATTTTAAGCCTTGCTGGTGTTATTAAAAAAAAAAAAAAAACCAAGAAAATGCCTAATTTTTACAAAAAAGAAGAAAAAAAAAACGATTAGTTAACAGCTAACAATTTAAGAACGCCGAACGCCCTAAATATTTAGATTTTAAGTTAATAAATATGTAGTTGATACACATCACAAGTTTTTCTTTTCGAAGTGCCTCTGCTTATTTACACCAAAAAAAGCGATCAACTGCCAAGCATATCACGCGATTTCACGCAACATCTATCCTCAACTTTAACTACTTCTTGACTGTCTTCCAATTATGCACGGCATTATGCTGAAAACTTGAGTGGGCGTGGTCTGTGAAAAAAACAATTGATCCCCCTTCCTTTCTCTTTTCTCCATCATATCTGTAGACCAGGTTAAATAGATGGTCCATTTAAATTGTGGGACCCAAAAACTTTCGTTCTTTGCGCCAAGAATAGCTTTGGCGCCCCGTATCGTCGGGAACGACAGTTTTATTGTTATTGAGTAGGTTTTTATGACTGTCTACGTGTGCACAGTTTGTCTACTAGCTTGCCACAGTGATATATTTCTTTTGTTTTTCCTCTTCTTTTTCCTCTTACTAATGTCTTTTGTTCTTCGCTTGAATACATAAGCGGTTAGGGATACCAACAAGTGAAAATTTGTGTTCTTTTTATGGCGTTATTTTTTATGAATGAAAATATTATGACATTTACAGTCGTGTATCAAACTAATAGATTACTACGGAAAACCAGTTGATGTTATGAGATTGTTGCGTTTTTGTAATGTCGATTCGACATGGAAAAGCTATCAGTAAAACAATATTTATCTGACAGAATTTTATTGTTCGTCGTAAATTATCCGAAGAATTATTTCTAGTGGCAACAAAGAATTTTACATATTTACATGATTAATCTAGATTCTAGTCTAGAAGAATAGCATTTCATGTCTGTTTATTTTTAAGAATAACACTAGCCTGAAAAATTTGGGTTGTGTCATGTTTTTTAGCTTTTTGATAATTGATTCTTATGTATTTTGTTGCGCTGAATCCGAAAATGACCTTCATTTTTGGCCACCACTTAAGGATTTTTTGCAAATCGCAAATTTCAAAGTTAAAAAATAAAAAAATAACGAAAAACTGATATTATACATAGAATGACACAAAATGTATAACGCTTCCGGGGTTGAACTCATCCGTTTCCTGATAATCCAATCGCGGCCACGTTAGGCTTAAGTATTCCGATGCCGTATTTGCCGACTGCCTTATTTAATCTGTCTATCTATTTGTTGTGTAACATATTCTTCTTCAATTTTTCTCAAACCTTCAAAAAGAATACAATTATAACGCTTTAAGATCTAATTTAAAAATAACCAGATACCAACAACAGGGTTCCGATGTATACAAGCGATTAACGTTGCCATTCATAAGCACAAATTACAAATCCAAAAACAAATGAATGACTCTTTCAGCTATTCATTAAATGCTCTTAAAATATTTTGCAAAAGCATATTAATATTTTGAAATACGTTTTTCACTTTTGTTTACATTTATTTACAGTTTGAATTCAGTATACACGGTTAAAAATATCGCGAAAAATTACCTCTGTTTTTCAAGGCTATCTATTTTCTGACCATTCCCGTGAATTATTTTGTACCGGATTAACGTTTCCTTTCTAAAAACAAACGTATTTCAAATTATTTAAAAGCTTTATTATGGTTTTACAAATATTTTAAGAGCAAAATCGGATGTCGACCGCATTTTTTAATGATTCGCTCAAAGAGTCATTCAACTGCTTCTGGATTTGGAATTTGTGTTGTACATGTGGCATCACGACACACGAGTGAATGTTGATTTGATTTTCAATCTTAAAACGTTGAGTAAAACGTGCTTTCTTTTCCACTATTCGCAAAAGTTACATTTTTAGACAGATTATTCCGAATAAATTAATATTTATAAGAGATTACATTCAATTATCTAATATTCAGCTGCGATAACTTGAGTTAAAATTAGATTGGTAGCTTTATCTATCCCTATATGAAAGTAAACAAACAATTGATTCATTCGTCTTGAACTTTTAAAATATTAAAACAAACGTTTATATGCTCTGTTGCGCCATCTGTTTGTAGTTAAAAAAAAAAAAATTCTCTTTTTAAAATGTTTTTTGAATTCTGAAGACATTGGGGGGAAAAATGAATATTTCTTATAAAATGAAATTAGAATATCAGAAATATGTAATGCCGTGTATTACATATATATATATGTATATATATCAATGCATTATTATAATAAATAAAATTTTGTATTTTGTAGGGAAAATAAATTTGTAATTTAATAACAGAATTTGGGAAAATAAATTGTTAATGTAATTAACAGTTGCGATTTACTTATGTGATAAAAGATGATTTTTAATTATCAAACTTTATTACAGGTTTCTTTTATGCATGTTTAAAAAAAATCGGGATTTTCTCTGTTCAACTTTTTAAAATTTAAGTTATATAATTATTATTTTGGTAATTAATAAAAACAAATAAACCTTCTGTTGGAATTGTCTTTTATTTTACCACATACCATCAGATAAAATAGTTAATTGACAATATGTTTTAAAATAACATTATTAGTACTAATTTGAATGTTTTTGTGAAATATTTCTTCAAATTTTGTGAGTGAAGTTCATTTGCATACTTTATATCAGTATTTTACCAATTCAATTAATAATTTTCTTGCCAATTAAATTTCAATGAAAAATGGGCTGTTTTTACTTTACCCCACCTGACCCTATTAATCAGACAAGACAAAATTTATTACTTCACAATTCTTTTTATAATGCAATGCTATATAATTTTTTTTGAAAATGCAAACACGTCATTCTGACGGGCTATATTCTAGTTATAAAATAGATGTGATCGTTTTGTGTTTTTAACTTTTGATAATTTATTTTTATATATTTTGTATCGCTGAATCCGAAAATGACCTTCATTTTTTACCGTCACGTCAGGATTTTTCGCAAATCGTATATTTTCAAGTTAAAAGTGACCCCTACCCCCCTCGTCGGACTCCTGAGCTGTTTAGTTTTAAGAATCACCAGTATAAGCCAAAAAATGTAATAAATTATTGAATTAAATGAAATTAAATTGAATAAAAAAAATTTTACATCTATTTTATTGCATCAATTTTCGCTATTTTTTTTTAACCTTTTAACTTTGAAATTTAAAATTCTGAAGTGATGGTTAAAAATGGAGGCAAGTTTTGGATTCAGCTAAAAAACAAATAAAAATAAATCATCAAAAGTTTAAAAATACAACCATTTTTTCTATTTTTTTTTAGTATCAGATTTTCGCTATTTTTTACATTTACCTTTGAAATTTGCGAAAAATCCTGATGCGATGGTTAAAAATGAAGGTCATTTTCGGATATAGTGCTAAAAAATACATAAAAATCAATTAAAAACTCAACCATCGCAGGCTTGTGTTATTTTCAGGATAAAACTGAATAATTAAAAAATGCTTATAGGGAAAAAAAAAAGTCTACCTTTTATTGTCTACTAATTGAAATGTTTTGACTAAATGTTTCGAATGAAAATATTCTGATATTTACACGCATAGTAACATATTGCTACGGAAAGTAAATTTATGTTATGCGATTGTTGAGTTTTTATGTTGCTTCCACAAAAAGATAACAGTAAAACCATATTTATCTGAGAAAATGTGACTGTTCATCATAAATTATTCGAATTGTTTTCAAATCGAAGAATTATTTTAAGAGATATTTAATGCTAAATTTGGACAAAATCGTTCCACTAAAAAAGTTTTATAGGAGCAAAAACTGTTCATGGGAATTTAATCATTTTTAGATCATTTTATACGTTTGAAGTTCCCGGTGTGCAGATTGTATTTCTTTTTTTAATTTGACTAATTTTTTGAGGTTTTATTTCTATTTTAAATTCAAATTTTCAGCATTTCTAGAGATATTTTTTACAGATTTTAGAAAGTGATATTAATTTAAACTGTTGCCAACTGTATAAACAGCGGAAACAATAATGTTTGCTTCAGAAAAAAAAAAAAAAATATTTATACGTGTTTACACGTGACTATTATAAACAGATAAAAAACATTTGGAATTAGAATTAAATAATTATGTACAAAAAGCAGGAACTTATTACAAATTACGTCATAAAAACTATAATTACACGTGAATTTTAAGAGAGAAAGGAATTTGTAAAATAATAAATTTATTAACATGCGTTAGAAGTCTTAAATAGGAGAAATTACGTCATATTTACGTCACATTACAGTTATCACATAAAATGAACACAAAATAATATTGCAAAACGGTTTAAATTTAGAAATTGCGCTAGACATTTATTTGATATTTTGAGAGGATACTTTTCAACTATTTTTGTTAGGAAAGCGCAAATAATATTTCATTTCTAACAAAAGTATTTTCACGTGATTATTTAAAAGAGAAAGAATAGCTTCGTCAAAATTACGTCAGATTAAAAACGATTAATTTAAAATGTCTCATTTAAAAGAACTTTCTTTTCGCTTTGTTAAAAAATACCAGGAGACAAAGACTCTGTTTACTTAATTCCTTTTATATTAGCTTATTTTGAAATGTTGTTACACATGTCTACGTCATCAAGTTATTTTTATTTCGACGTTTTATTTGTATTTTTATTAATGTTGTACTAATTTATTTGTTCTTTCGTTATTTAAAATAAAAATTATGTCAATTTGTATAATTTGGCGAAATTGGTCGACGGGATACTCAAGTAGTACCGCAGCGGATTTGGCGTTAAAATTCCCCAATCGAAGAGAAATGAATAGAAATCCGTTTATAGGGAGATCGCCACTGCTTTTTAAATTATAATTCAATCTTTCGAAATCTTTTTAAAGCCGATCAAATTAGCATGCATTTAGAGTCTGCGGGATCTGGACGGGGGTTGGTGAGCGTAGCTCGTAGGGGGCCGAGCCCCCTAGTACTGAAAATAAAATTTCACTGACGCTTATTTTCAATAAATATTTTTAGGCCGTGGGACAAGCCAGTCTATCGTTTAATTTCGTTCCTCATGAAAGGGGAGGGGGTAATATCTGTCACTTTGAAAATACAGAAAATATTCCTCTGTTTCTAAAAATACAATGTTCATGGTATAATGTGTGCACATTAATTAATTAAAGACATAAAACAAACATGCTTTTTCTACTTTTTTAAACCAATGACTCGGCTGCGATTCGTTTGCTGCGAGACAGTTCATCGCTAACTAAACAATGAGGAAACGGAAGAGGGGAGAACGAGAGAGTTGTTTGTAAACAAATCGGCACAAACTTTCGAATTCCGACTGTTTGACTTAATTTATTTACGATGGAATGTGCCATTCACATTGTGAATGACACTGAAAATGATTTGCAGACTTGTTCAGCTGTTAGCTGGACAAAAATAAAAAGCTGTGCATATCAATGGCTTGCAACTGATTCCGTTGAAAAAAAAATCGCTGAACAAGTTAACAGCATGTCAGATACAGCGATTGAAAAAATCCTGTATCACAGAAAGTGCTACATGCGATTCACAGACAAGGTGAGAATTGCTGCTGCCGTGAAACGTACAACAAAGTTATCAAAAACGAATGTTCTTCCGGATACTCAAAATATTACTGATGATGATTACATGTCTGACATCTGTAGGGAAAAAAAGAAAAAGGTCTTGTTAAAATGTTTTTAACCATTTCCATTTTTGTTTTGATTACAATTTGTGTTTTTCAAAATAGAACCAAATTCTTGAGTTTTAACTTATTTCCTTTTTTGCTCAAACTTAATATGTTTGGTTGTATGGACAATTATAAAATGACGCCAAATTTACAATTTTTTTCTTTTAAACTAGGGAAAAAAAAGGAATTAAATGCTTAGTCTAGTATTTACAACTATCATTTTAAAGGGAACATACTTGGTGTTTTTCTAAATTATTTATTTATTTTTGTCAGCATTTAGAATTTTCTGTCAAGTATAATCTGTTTATAATTTTATAAATTTTGATAGCAAATTTACATTGTTTTTGAAACAGCAACAATTGCTTTTAGAAAAAGGAAATTTTATTTATAAAAAAATATATATATACTTGAATGATTTAATTTTGTTTCTCTCGATACTAGATGGCGCCATGGTGAAATTTGGTTTATTGTCTTAAATATTAATAAAAACTGGGAAAATGCTGTGATAAATTTATTAACACAAGCAGAACATATAAATAAAAAAAAGCACCTGTGCAAAACATATTTAAGAATGGCATGTAAAATTTTTGGAAATGGGTTTGTAATTTATTTAAATGATAAAGCAAATATCTTAAAAAAATCATATATAAAACTCATCCTCCTTTTTCATATTCTTCAAAAACTAATTATTTTATATCGAATTCGAATGGTTAAATAGTCATAGTATAAAAATTGCTGTTTTGCTTCGTGAGTTAAAACCCGAAAGTCGCATAGTGAAAGCAACATTAAGGTAAAGTCATTCCGCAGCATACACGAAGACGCCATCTCATTGGTCGAAAAAAATAGACAACAACTCGCTTTATTTTTGCCGTTAATTAAATAATGTACAATTATCGGACCATGAACATTGTATTTTTTGAGTTGTGACAATATTTTCTGTTTTATTGAAGTTGCAAAACATACCCCTCTTTTGTGAGGAACGACCTTAATTTTTTAAACGGCTTTTTCGTCCTTGTCTCACGGCCTATTTTAGGGTATTTTCAAAAGCTAAATAGAATAACAGTAATTAAAAGTGCCTATTATAAAAATAAGAACATTTTTCTTTATTGACGCCTGCTGTTCATAGCTTTAACACTAGAAAAACGAGGAATTTTACTCAATTTTTATAAAAAATATTTCACAGCAGAATTTTTATTTTAAATTATTAACTTATTTATTTAACTAGTTTTTTTTCTTTGTGTCTTTTAAACTAGTTTTATTAAAAAAATTCTGGTTTGAACCGAAATATATTCATCCGGTAGCGGTGAAAATGACCGCTCACTGTCTTTCTAGTGTTAACATGTAAGTGGATTGGGACATGTAGTACAAGAAAAAAATTGCTTTCATTTTGTTAAGGATGAAAATATGTCTTTTACAGTTTTAAATCAAAGTACCTAATAGATTACGACGGAAAGCGAATTCATATTATGAGACTGTGTTTTTGTAATGCTGTTCTAACATGAGAAAGTTATCAATGGAACGGCATTTTCTGACAAATTTATTTTTGCGTTATAAATAATCAATAGAATTATTTCTAGTTTTATTTTTCTTGTTTGTGTGTCGCAGCAACGAAGTTTAGATATAAAAGATTACATTTACATGATTAAAATAGCAAATAAAGCCTTTGTGCAGGAATATTAAAAAGCAGTAAACCAACGTTTAAAATGTACAAATAATGTGTGAAAAGCAGCAAACAGCTGTTTCGAATCTACTAGCGAGAATCTTCTTCAGTGCAAGATAGGGAAAAAGGAACAGCGTGCTAGAAAAAGCTAGAAAGTGTTTTTGCTCAGTCTTGCTTTTTCTAGCACGCTGTTCCTTTTTCTCTATCTTGCACTGATTCGAAACAGCTGTTTGCTGCTTTTCAAGCATTATTTGTGCATTTTAAACGTTGGTTTACTGCTTTTTAATTTACATGATTAGGTAGCATAAAATGCAGTGAAATTTAACTTTTATATATTTTTAATAAACCTTTTTAGGATATTGCTGCAAATGAAAAGAATACAATACTTTATTGTGCTATTAATGCTAATAATAAAAACAAAGAATTGAAATATAATGAAGGCATTTGATGAATATTTCAAATATCTTCATTAAAATATAAATAACATGACGGTCTATTCCAAACTTCCGTCTGGCTGTTTACGATCTCACGTTGTGACAATGACAACCACCACAACGAATTTTGGCAGGAAGATATTAAAAGCCGACAGCGAACAATTCGAAGATTTTTTCTTTTTCAAATATCGATTTAGATTAAATTTGACTTTGAAGTAATATTATATTTATAGATTATCCTGTCTTATACAGCCGGGATAACCAATACATGCCGATGCAGATGACGAAAAAAAAAAAAAGATAAATGTTGGAAGTTTTTACCCGACTGAAAAGAAGGGTTATGCGTTTCACGTGTATCTGGGTATGTGGATTTCTTTATAACCCCGAAACAACCCAACGGCTGGATGGATTTTAATAAATGAGGTCTCTATCAAGTCGTCTTAACGGCCCGATGGTTATAGGCTAGGTTTTGTTTTTATAAATTCAAAATGGCGGACGTAAAATACAAAATGGCGGTAGAGACGAAAAAAAAATTACGCACCCTATTGAGTGGCATATCATTAGATAGGTCTTTCAAAATGAAGATGATGTTTCATTGACTATTTTACAGTCAGAAGCTCCGTTAAAATATTATACAACCTGGAAGTTGTGTATGTACTGTGGATCTCTAGCTTTACTGCAACTCTAACCATCATAGACATCTATAGACCTCATCAAAACAGTGTTTATAGATAGGAACTAACAATTAAACACAACTTAAAAGTCATCAATACAAGTAAATAAAAAAATAGGTAAGTAATATAAACAAGTAATATAAAAAAAAAAATATTTTAAGTCAATTCCTACTTAGGTCAATAAGAGAATTTTTTTTTCTCCCATTCTTCTTTCCTCCTAAGTGGCGCTTAAAATGCCTTGATCAAGAAGAGGGCTCTCTCGGTCTTAAAATACCTTGATCAAGAAGAGGGCTCTCTCGATTATTGAAAATTAATTAATTTAATTTAATTAATGAATTAATATTTGAAAAAAAAACTGGATTAACACCAAATGTCATCCACTACAAGTTTAAAAAAAATTATTTAAGCTTGATTGGATGAATAATAAGTATTTTATTAACCATTGAAAATTTGAACAAATATATAGCGAGAGTGTGAGCTTAATAGTAGGAAATGAAAAAAATAGTGTCATATTAATGAGAAATAATTAATTAGTTCGCTTTTTACGCAGTCGGGTTTTTGATTTTTTAAATTTAATTGTTTATTACTATCGTAATATATTGAAGCTATGCTGTACCCACAATGTTCAGCCAAATAAAAAAATAAATATCGTAAACGCCGTCTTCGGCATTAAAAAGTATTTTTATTCAAGTAGTTATAGATATATTAATCCCATTTCCTCTGAATTTCAACAGGTTTATATACAGAGGATCCTTTCTTAATCCCTTCACGACGACCGTCGCATATATGTGACGCATAAAGTGTTTCAGAATTCTTGACTACATTATTTGTACCAATAAATCTTATAGGAAAAATTTGTCTGATTTAAATATACATCTTTTCCACTGTATATTCATAAAGATACGAAAGTTTTTGGAAATATACATTTCATCATAGGTATATAGAACACCTTAAAATAAATTTCCAATCTTATTATAATTTTAAGATTTTTTGAAAAATTTAAAATTTTAAGACGAATTTTAAAATACTCCATGTGTCTTAATTTTTGAGATATTTCCTCGAGTTTGCATTTTAATCACTTAAAACTCTCTTTCAAACAAATCTGTGTATTGATTTTTTAATCCCTTGAATAGTTAATTTTTTAGAGTTTTTTTTCTGAATTCCATATCGATTTTCATCAAATTTTTGCCTTTTAATAAGTTAAAAATGAAATTTAATTATCTTAACGAAGTCTAATTTTAAAATGCATACACAGTTTCTTTGTAAGCAATGTCAGGATTCTTTGTTATCAATTTCATGAATTTTGATAATAAATTAAGACGCATGGAGCATTTTGAAAAATCTAGAAACGTTGAAAAATCAGTTTGGAGAAAAATAGATTTAAAGTATACAGTCGAACCTCGTTAACGCGAACACTCAAGGGGAAACTTTTTTTGTTCGTGTTAAAAGTAGTTCATGTTATCCGAATTTACCGAAATACATTACATAAAACAGGACGGTGCAATCGGAAACAGTTCGTGCTAAAAGTAATTTGTGTTAAGGGGGCTGGTCACTGAGCTTCGGAATTCTCCTCCGTAATGTTAAGTCTATGGACTTTTGATACATTTGTATATTTAGACTATCTTCTCGGGAAATTCATATTTTTTAAATCTTTTTTCTGTATACTCTTCTAAAGGTTGTATTCGAAAAAATATTTTTCCACCCTCAACAGCTCAAAATTTTCTGAGACATTTTCAGACTCATTTTTAAAAGTGAAAACATGAAACTTGGTGGTGTGATTTCTGAAGACATGTTTAACATGCCGTGTGATTTCATTTTCAGCTCAATTAATTCGAATTTGATTTTTAAACAATTATTTTCTCAGTATGGACCATTTTTTTCATTCCCAGATCGTCCTCTTCGGAAAATTCGGTTCAAAACGCCAACTTTGGCAGCGTTTTTTACAGTATTTTCTGCATTTATCAAAAAATTAAGAAGCACGGCACATTATATAGTTTCTAAATAAGAGAATTTCCCAGTTTGATGCGTTTGAGAGCAAAAATGAATTTTAAAATGAATCAGAAAATAAGCAGATTGGATCGGAATACACCCTTAAAGGACACTCGTCGAGTTAATGGTTTTATATATTTTTATCGGTATGCAGTAGAGCTTATATGTAACTTCTCTCTCTCCTTTTTTTTTTTTTTTTTTTTTTTTTTTTTATTTATTTATTTTTTTTTTGCATACAATTAGCTCTAAATTGATAGTTGTAGGAAAGCTGACGTCGGGTGAGGGTATCAATCGATTGTGACAAGCTGTGACATAAGGAAAGTGAAGGGTGAAAATAAACAGAACATTTACATGTTCTGGTTGACCATTTACATTAATGGTTGACTCCTTTCGGGGGTGTATTCCGATCCAAACTGCTTATTTTCTGATACATTTTAAAATTCATTTTTGCCCTCAAACGCATCAAACTGGGAAATTCTCTTATTTAGAAACTAAATAATGTGCCGTGCTTCTTAATTTTTTGATAAATGCAGAAAATACTGTAAAAAACGCTGTCAAAGTTGGCGTTTTGAACCGAATTTTCCGAAGCGGTCGATCTGGGAATGAAAAAAATGGTCATACGGAGAAAATAATTGTTTAAAAATCAAATTCTAATTAATTGAGCTGAAAATGAAATCACACGGCATGTTAAACACGTCTTCATAAATCACCCCAGCAAGTTTCATGTTTTTACTTTTAGAAATGAGTCTGAAAATGTCTCAGAAAATTTCGAGCTGTTGAGGGTGGGAAAAATACTTTTTCGAATACACCCTTAACAGAGATTTTGGCTAACGAATGCGATTCCGGAACAAATTAATTATCTTCATTAGCAGAATAATTACTTGTACATAGTTATTTTGGATCTCGATCTTAATGTGGAGTAAAGTAGACAAGAAAAAGGCTTTTCAAGGTAGTGAATTTAATCTTAAATTTTGGCTTATTTGTGCCAAACTATAAGATAAATAAGCCAACCAAACTACACAAGCATGTTATTTTATCAGAATATTTCCAGGTTCATGAAAAACGCAGCTCACGTTCTTGAAGTCTTTGACAGGGTCCGATCAAAAGCTTTGGTTTGCCAATGTCAAAGAGAAAAGTCAAAAATAAAAACACACAGAAAAAAAAAAAAGTCATCTTCTCTGTTTTCTTTATTTCGGATTTTCTTCCCTTGTGTCAAAAATGGCTGCTTTTATTTCGCGAAACTTTTGTTTTTCTTCTTCCACGCATAAATTCGCCATTTTTTTTTCGTTTCTTTTTTTAACGTGTTCAAATTCCATACTTTATTTATTTTTGCTCTTTTATTTTTTTATTTTTCCTTCAAAAGAGAATATTTCATAAATATTGGAAAATGCTAAGCAGAATAATATTTTGTAAGTTGTATTTTTATTGGATTTGGGCTGTGACACTTCGGCGTTGTGAAGCGATATTTTATGAGTTTATTTTAAATGTCATAAACTTAGACGCAGTTTTTGGAATGGAATAGATATTGGGTTCATTGCATTTTCGTTTATGGGAACCGTCGATGATTTAGGTATTTTTCTTGCTTTTTTATGTTAAAACAAAAATGAAGGTAAAATAGTTTTTCATGGTAAGGTTCGTGAAGAGTTTTTGAGGCTTTAAAATCCGTAGGTTTAGAGAAAACAGTTATTAAATAAACAAAAATGTATATATTTCTTTTTCGTTTTGAAAGTTCCGGTTGTAGAAAAATTTATCCACATTTTTATTAAGGCTGTTCTCAACTGCTGTACTCAACAAGCACAAAGTGTTTCGACACATTTATAAATTCATTTTTTTAAAAGAATGATATAAAACTGGAAAGTCTGACCATGGAAGCAATTTGGATTCGAACTGTGTTTTCCATTTTTTGATCAATAAATTACCTATTGAGTTAGAAACGATTTTGATCACATGACAAACACGTTTTTTGCCCTTTCTTAAGTGGTTATTCTACTTTCCCGCGGAAATTCGGTTCAAAACGTTCACTTTGAGACTATTTCCTGAAAGATCTATTGCGTTTTCAAAAAAAAAAAAAAAAAAAAAAAAAAACCTGTTCAATTACATAGTTTTTAAACAACAACACTTGCTAGTTTCATGCATTTCCGAACAAAAATAAATAAAAACTTATGTCATAATAAAGCTGCCCTCTTGGATTTGAGAACAGCCTTAAAAGTATTTTTGACGTTGTTTACTTTCTAATACTACAGTAGAGCGCCGATTATCCGAACAATTCGGGACCGAACCTACTTCGGATAAGCAAAAGTTCGGATAAATGGACAGACAATTTAACGGATGTACCTGTCTATACTAAAATCTTCACACTTTATACACGCATTAGACTGACAGCACTAGCTATGCTGGCATGTTTAAAAATTGATTTTTGTCTTTTTAATTTTTAATTTTACTTTTTATTATAATTTTCTGAACGCGAGAGATTATAATTTAAGCAAAACAGCTTTCGATCGTTGCTTGCTTCAAAGAAGACGCTCTTTTCTATGCTGCCATATCTCGAATTCTTCTTATATACGTTAGTTGAATAGGATCAGCATTCTTCTGCCGTTCGAGCCATTTCATAGCTGTCTCCAAACATTCAAAGGCTTCGCTATGTGATGGACCTTGATCACTTTCAGAGCATTCGTTTTCAATTTCTGTTTCGTCTTGAATATCATCCATAATCTCATCATCTTTTAAAATCTGATATCCAGGTGTAATAGGGTGTTTGGATAATTGGAAAATCCTTTAAAAAAGTTTTTTTGAGAGAAATAGGCTGTTCGGATAATTGGAGGTTCAGATAATCGGCGTTCTACTGTACTTTTATATACAGACCGACAAATTAAGAGTGTTGATAGTTTAGGCAAAAAAGCCACCTCTACTTTGCGCAGTTACACGCGCGCTGATATTTAGATAAATAAAATAAATCAGTAATTTTGTCCTTGCATAATAAATCAACTAAATATAATGATATAGGTCACAGGGTCGGCGAACCTTTTTACATCCGCGTGCCCAATTTTTTTCAAAAAAGATTTTGCGTGCCCATAACATGCCAAGTACCAAAAATAATTTAGTGGATCAACATTTCTGGATTTTTATTCATTGGGATTTAAAAATATGGGACAATATACATCTAGTAATTAGAGTAGCATATATTATAAAATAATAAAATGGTGAATGCGATGTCGGCTATGCCAAATATTAATATGGTGTTCAGCCTACTTACTTTTAATAGGATGCAAGCTGAATTCGAGTTATCTAACAAGTAGTTTGGTTTTCTAATATTTAAGATTTTCGCATCATTTCCGAAAATAATGACCCGCAGGAATAAATAGAGCGAACAATTGTGAAAACTACATATTTTATACTAAGTCTCTTTAGTTTCATCACTGGGAGTTTTACTTATAATGCCTGATATTTTTCTTTTTGATATTCTCCCAACCTTCTCTTAATTTGACAACTTATTGAGCCCACATTGGAATAATTTAGAAATTCAATTAGTTTCTTTCCAATAAAAAAAAAAAAAGAAAGAAAAGCCCAGTTTGTATAAGTTTGCGTGTTTTGTTTAACTTAATTCTATTTTGTTTTAGGATTTCAATCAACGCCGTGCCGAAAATATTCTATCGCGTGCCAAGTTTGGCACGCGTGCCATAGGTTCGCCGACCCTGATATAGGTAATTTCTTACCTTTATGTTGTTGCTCAGCAATTCCTCCTATGAAGGATGGTCCGCATTTAAATCAGGTACGGCGTATCCATTTGCGCTGCCTTCTTAAGGATTTTTCCTGCACTATAGTATTAAAATAGAAAAGTGGATGTTTAATATTTTATCTTATTTAAATTGATTCCACTCGTGGGACTGTTTCTTTTGGTTTTAGAAATTATATTAGTAGACCTTTAAGTTTACATTTTAAGTTAACTACACATACATTTGTATTAGGCTGCTTTTTGCAGCAACAATATTTCACTACATCTTTTCGATTACAGAATAACTAAATTAAAAATAAGAATGTTTATTTTAGTCCTTTACAGTTCGATGACGTAGAACTCTTGCATCATGCGTGGGCTGATATACGAACATATTTCACTTATTAATGTTATTGTTTATTCTGAATAGCATAATTTTGGAAGATATAAAGAGAGAGTTGATTACACAATGATTTATTGCTACTAAATTAGTTTATTTAAGTATCATAATGTTTTTGTGTCTTTGAAAATTATTGCTTGTTTAATGTTTCGAAAATAGTTTACTGTCAATATCTGAGAGGTTTATAAATCCACCACCCTTCCATCTCAGATTCATCCGGTACTAGTTGCATGGATTCTCGATGTTTGAGGAATTGAGGTTTGGCCAGTGGCTTAGTCAAACAATCCGCTATCATATCTTGTGTTGGGCAGTAGCGAAGATCTAGTATACCGTCTTCTTTCATCTCTTTTATCGCATGATAACGCACGTCTATGTGCTTGGTGCGTTTTGAGAATTTTTCATTGTCCACCATTTTGATGACGCTTCGGTTATTTTCGTACAGTAACACTGGTAAATTTTGTTTTAGATCTAGGTCGTCTAACAGTTTTATTAGCCAGGCAATTTCCTGTCCTGCACTAGCTGCTGCAACAAATTCAGCTTCCGCTGATGAATGGGCTATGCAGTTTTGCCTTTTGGTTTACCATTGTATGGGACTATTTCCCAGCATGAATATGTTGCCTGTTGTGGATTTCCTCGTTCTTGTGTCTCCCGCCCAGTCGGAGTCAGAAAAACCGATGAGTTTTGGCTCGTGTTTTGTACTCAATGTGAGTTTGAGGTTTTTCGTGATATTTAGATAGTTTATTATCCGTTTCGCAGCGTTCCAATCTTTAAAACGTGGAGTTTCACACCTTCTGCTGAGGATATTGACTGCGGCTGAAATATCTGGGCGTGTAGTGGTTGATATGTACAACAACGATCCTATCGCTTGTCTGAATTTCGTATTGTTAGGCATTAAATTTTCGTCGTCTTTTAATTTGCGAAAACCGGCATCCATGGGAGTGCTTACAGGTTTTGCGTGTTCTAAATTAAATTTTCTTGCGAGTTCTTCTATTTTTAATCTTTGATTCAATTTATACCCATTTTCTGATTTCCTTATTTCCATGCCTAAATAGTGAGATACTTCCCCAAGATCTTTTAACTCATATTCTTGCTTTAAATCTTTTATTATTTTTTCAATTGATTCATTTTCACCGCCTATCAAAATGTCATCTACGTAAACTATAAGTAAGTCGTAATGTTTTTTTTTTTTTTTTTTTTTTTTTTTTTTTTTTTTTTTTTTGTATAGGCATGTGTCCACGGTGCTTTGTTGAAAGTTTAAATTTTTTAAAGATTGTTCGATTCTTTTATTCCAGGTTCTGGCTGCCTGTTTGAGTCCGTAGATGGATTTTTTCAGTTTACAGACTTTGTTTTCTGAGTTTTTCTCAATGTAGCCCTCCGGTTGTTTCATATAAATTTCGTCTTCTAATTCACCGTATAGAAAGCCTATGTCGATATCTACGTGTCTCACGTTCAACTTCTTATATGCGGCTGCTGCCAAAAATGTTCTGACGGTTGTTTGTGACACTACTGGGGCGAAAGTCTCGTCATAGTTTTCCCCATATTTTGGACTAAACCCTTTGGCTACTATGCGTGCTTTGTACTTTTGAGTGTCCCCGTAACTGTCTAATTTCTTTACGAATGTCCATTTGCAACCTATAACCTTTTTGTTAGGTGGAGGATCCACCAATTCCCATGTGTTGTGTTTTCTCAGCGAATTGATTTCCACTTGTGTGGCTTTAAGCCAATTTTCCTTTTCTTTGGGATTATTTACTTCCAGTATTTCATTCCAACTAGTGGGTTCTGTCATATCATCATTTTTTACATAACAGACATATCTGTCTGGTGGTACCCCCCTGTTCGATCTTTCAGATCTTCTTGGTTCATTGGTCGGTTGTTTGGAAGTGGTTGGTTCTTCGGTTGTGTTGTTTATCTCTGTTTCAATGTAATTTTTGTCGTCATATAAGTTTTCTGTCTCTTTACTTTCTTTTAGGTTTATTTTGCTATTTTCTATGAATTTCACTGTTCTGCAAATTACAATTTTATTTTCTTTAGTGTATACGCGATATCCTCTTGAGTTGTTATCGTATCCTACAAAAATCCCTTCCTGAGCCCTGTCGTCCAATTTTCCTCGATGTTGTTTATTCACGTATACGTAAGCTTTGCACCCGAATGTTCGCAAATAGTGTAAATTCGGTTTGCGATTAAACCATAGCTCAAATGGGGTTTTATTTGTCGATCTTGTTGGTAAGCGATTTTGTAAATGATTCGCGTTGTTAATTGCTTCTCCCCAAAATCTTTGTGGCAGATCTGCTTCTCTGAGTAGGCTCCTAGTCATGTCTAATAGCGACCTATTTTTTTTCTCCGCAATGCCATTTTGGCTCGGGCAATACGGCACGGTTAATTGATGTTTAATGCCCCTTTTCTTTAGGTAATCCTCTATCCCTCTATTTATGTACTCTTCTCCGTTGTCGGATCTTATTGCTTTCGGATATTTCCCGAACTGGTTTCGAACCATAGATATGTAGTCGATTAGTTACCTATTGTGGGGGATCCTATCGCTGTGCATACGTCCGTGTGCGCTAGATCGAGTACTCTACCTGTTTTGTTTCTATACACTGTTTTGGGATAGGGAGCATCGCTTGTTTTTGTTTGTATGCACGTTTCGCATGTTGTTCCATGATTGCAATTATTTAGTTTTATGCCATAGGCTAAATCGTCTTTAACCATTTCCTTTATGGAATTATAATTTCTATGCCCTAGGCGTTTGTGCCAAAGTTCCAGACAATCTTTATTTTTGCATTCATGTGCCACGTTTACTATATTCCTATCTGTATTTTCTAATAATTCAACTTCGTATAGGTTATTTTTCATTTTTGCCTCCAAATAGATTTTCCCATTTCGGGACATCGTGCATCGATCTTTATCAAATAATAATTTATACCTATTCTTTGTGGCTTTACTTACTGAAATTAAATTAGATTCTAGCTCAGGTACATATAACACTTCTTTCAACGTAATTTTATTCATGCCTCCATCGGATGTTTCTGTCGTGAATGTAGTTTCTCCTGTACCTAGCGAGTTTAAAGTTTTGCCATTGGCAATTGTGACCGTTGTTTTTTCGGTGTCATTTAATTTAGTAAACTCATCTTTATTGTTTAGGATATGTGAATATGAAACAGAATCAATAATCCAGGTTTTTTTTTCCTGTTTTGTCTATTAGAAAGACTGCGTCGCTGCTTTGATCTGGTTTTGTTTCCCTATATTCTCTCTTATTTACTGATTCGCGGTCAGTGTTTCCTATCCGGTTATCCGATTGTTGATAATACAACGATGATGAGTAATGTTTATTTTTGTATGTTTGTTGTTGTTTTTGTGTATTTAGGTGATTGTTTCGATTTTTCAAACGCCAACATTCTCTGTACGTGTGATTTCTCAATTTGCAAAACGTGCACTGTTTATCTTTTTTAAAATTATCATTTGGATATCTCTTTTGCGTTTTAAACGCTTTTGTTGAATTTTCACCCTGGTCTGTGTTTTCAACCCTTCTGTTGTACTCATCTGTTAATTTACTTCTAATAAATTGTGGTGTAAGCTCGTCCTCATTTCGTGATTCAAGGGCAGTGATCAAAGTATTATAACTAGGGGGTAGCGAACACAGCAATAAAGCTGAAAGATGGGAGTCGCTTATTGTTTCCCCGATCGCTGAGAGTTTGTCTATTAGCTGTCTATTTCTAGTCTATTTCTTGGAGCTTGGCTCCATAAAGCTTTCTTAACAAAAATAATTTACTAGAGAGGTTCGCCCGTTCGTGTATTGTTTTAAGTGCGTTCCAAGTGTCTCTGGCTGTGTTAAGCCCTTTTACATGAACGATTTGAGAATCGTCAATTGACAGGTTAATTATGGCTCTAGCCTTCCTGTCCTTTTTCTGCCAATCGGTTGTGATTGGCGTGGGCCTATCTTCAGTAATGACATCGAATAAGTCTTCTTTAATTAGTAACATTTCCGTTTTGAACTTCCAATTACTGTAGTTACTCGCGTTAAGTTTTTCTATCAACTGTATCTCACGTGATGCGGCCATTTTACTAGTTATTTCAGTTTTGTTTATGAGAGGAATTGCTGTTTTTATTTTATTCTATATAAAACTTCTTATATATTTAGTTTTCTTCAATTCTTTAACATTTCATATATATCAACAAAAGCATGCACAATATTCATTTTATCATCAAACAACTAACGAACTATATTTTCAATTATTTTCAACAATTTCTTTTAGGTAGCTTTCTTTACAAAAAAGCTACCTAATGCAGCCGTTCGGAGGAAAGCGATTTCAAAAAATTTTGGTATATTTTCATCGATCATGACCCCCAGACCCCGAAACCACCCTCCGTTCAAAATTGATATATATATATATATATATATATATATATATATCTATATATATATATATATATATATATATATCTGACCTATGTCACACTGTAACTCCCGTAATTATGAACCGATTTCGATGTAATTCGGTGTGTACATAGTACATACCAATGTCTCGACCGAGTTCGTTGGCCAGCTTCATCCGCCGTTTTGTTTCAAAATGGCGGCCATTTAAAAATTTTAAAAAATTTTAAAACTTGAAATGTGGTACCAAAAAATTAAAAATGGAAAACTATTTTTTTCTTATGTATTTGACCTTTATACAAAGATTCCGGAGCAGTTTTTGTTTCGTCCATATCTTAAAAAATGGCTGAGTTATAGCATTTTAAATTTCTAGCGTGGCTGACATTTTGAAACGTCCTGAATTTTGTCACGCGATAAAAGGCGTATTTATGAACCGATTTGGATGTAATTCAGTGTGTACATAGTACATACCAATCTCTCGACCGAGTTCGTTGGTCAGCTTCATCCGCCATTTTGTTTCAAAATGGCGGCCATTTAAAATTTTTTAAAAAATTTAAAATTTGAAATGTGGTACCAAAAAATTGAAAATGGAAAAATATTTTTTCTTATGTATTTGACCTTTATACAAAGATTTCGGAGCAGTTTTTGTTTCGTCTATATCTTAAAAAATGGCTGAGTTATAGCATTTTGAATTTCTAGCGTGGCTGACATTTTGAAACGTCCTGAATTTTGTCACGCGATAAAAGGCGTATTTATGAACCGATTTGGATGTAACTTCGTTTATACATAGTACATACCAATGTCTCGACCGGGTTCGTTGGTCAGCTTCATCCGCCATCTTGTTTAAAAATGGTGGCTATTTAAATTTTTAAGAAAAATTTAAATTTGAAATGTGGTACCAAAAAATTAAAAATTGAAAAAATATTTTCTTGTTATGTGTTTGACCTTGATAAAAAGATTCGGGAGCAGTTTTTGTTTCGTCTATATCTTAAGAAATGGCTGAGTTATAGCATTTTGAATTTCTAGCGTGGCTGACATTTTGAAACGTCCTAATTTTTCTCACGTAATAACAGGCGTATTTATGAACCGATTTGGATGTACCTTGGTGTGTACATAGTACATACAAATATCTCGACTGAGTTTGTTGGCCGGCTTCATCCGCCATCTTGTTTCAAAATGGCGGCCATTTAAAAAAATAAAAAAATAAAAAAATTTAAATGAGATACCAAAAAATTGGAAAGTGAAAAAGATTTTTTTTGTATGTGTTTGACCTTAATACAAAGATTTCGGAACAGTTTTTCTTTCGTCTATATCTAAAAAAAATGGCTGAGTAATAGCATTTTGAATTTCTCTTGTGGCTGACATTTTAACACGACCTGATTTTTGTCACGCGATAACAGGCGTAATTATGAACCTATTTGGATGTAACTTGGTCTGTACATAGTACATACCAATTTCTGGACCGAGTTCGTTGGCCAGCTTCATTCGCCATCTTGTTTCAAAAGGGCTGCCATTTAAAAAAAATTAAATTTAAAATTCAAAATGAGGTATTAAACAATTGGAAAATGAAAAAGATTTTTTTATGTGTTTGGCCTTGATACAAAGATTCCGGAGCAGTTTTTGTTTCTGAAAATTTGTTCTTTTGTTTATATCTTAAAAAATGGTTGATTTATAGCACTTTGAATTTCTAGCATGGCTAACATTTTGAAACGATCTTGTATTTGTCACGCGATAGCACACGTATTCGCCTATTTCGATGTAAGAAGGCATGTGGATAGTATACATCAACACCTCGACCAAGTTCGCTGGCCAGATTCATTAGCCATCTTGTTTCAAAATGGCGACCATTAAATTAAAAAATATATATATATTTAAAGTGAGGTGCAAAAAAATTAGAAATTGAAAAAGGTTTCTTTCTTAAGTATTTGACCTTGATATAAGGATTCAGGAGCATTTTTTGTTTGTCTTTACCTTAAAA
Source organism: Maratus speciosus (assembly GCA_963932465.1). Taxonomy (NCBI): domain Eukaryota; kingdom Metazoa; phylum Arthropoda; class Arachnida; order Araneae; family Salticidae; genus Maratus; species Maratus speciosus. The sequence goes on along the minus strand of OZ010799.1, from coordinate 85,247,117 downwards.
AATGGCTCAGATATAGCAGTTTCAATTTCTATTGTGGGTGACATTTTGAAAAATCTGATTTTTTGCATGCGACAGCACTCCTATATATTAACCGATTCCGATGTGAGTGAGCATGTGCACAGCAATTACTAAGGTCTCGACCAAGTTCACTGATTAGCCTCATCCACCATGTTGTCTTAAAATGACAGGCACTTTAAGAAATTGCCGAATTTGGCAGCCAAATATATGTTACTTTAAAGAAAAGCAGCTTGGATAAAGCTGACTAATTTCGCGAAATTCTCATTCATTATATTGATAAAAATTAGTATTGAATCTCCTATATTCGGTTTCCACTAAATTGAGCTTCGTGTGTTTGAATGATATAATTTGGCTTTTTTTAAATAAGGATTATGAAAGCTACCTCTTCCTCCCGGCACTGGCCGGAAGGACTTTTTAATGTGCATACGTTTACGGCCAATATTTTTTTTTCTACAAATAGTATTTATCTACTAAAATATCAGACTTGTTCAGTCTGCATAATTATTTTCTTTAGGCAAAAAAGCCACCTCTACTTTGCGCAGTTACACGCACGCTGATATTTAGATAAATAAAATAAATCAGTAATTTTGTCCTTGCATAATAAATCAACTAAATATAATGATATAGGTAATTTCTTACCTTTATGTTGTTGCTCAGCAATTCCTCCTATGAAGGATGGTCCGCATTTAAAGCAGGTACGGCGTATCCATTTGCGCTGCCTTCTTAAGGATTTTTCCTGTACTATAGTATTAAAATAAAGTGGATGTTTAATATTTTATCTTATTTAAATTGATTCCACTCGTGAGACTGTTTCTTTGGTTTTAGAAATTATATTAGTAGATCTTTAAGTTTACATTTTAAGTTAACTACACATACATTTGTATTAGGCTGCTTTTTGCAGCAACGATATTTCACTACATCCTTTCTTATCGAAATTTAGAGAACAACTAAATTAAAAATAAGAATGTTTATTTTAGTCCTTTTACAGTTCGATGACGTAGAACTCTTGCATCATGCGAGGGCTGATATACGAACATATTTCACTTATTAATGTTATTATTTATTCTGAATAGCATAATTTTGGAAGATATAAAGAGAGAGTTGATTACACAATGATTTATTGCTACTAAATTAGTTTATTTAAGTATCATAATGTTTTTGTGTCTTTGAAAATTATTGCTTGTTTAATGTTTCGAAAATAATTTACTGTTAATATCTGAGAAGGTTATAAATCCATAGATAGAAAGCATCAAGAGGATGAAAAATTACCATAAAACATGTGTTCGCAAGCCACGTATTTAATCAAAAATACAGAGTGTTCTGCCCTAATTCAATTCCTGCTGACGGCAATAACTTTCAGAAAAGTGAAGTATATTATAATAAAACTTTTAATAGACATTCTCACCTTTGTTGTAAGTGTGATGATATCGAAAAAAGTGGTAGAAGTTTCCACTATATGTATGGTGTATTCATTTGATGCTACACAGCGATGACAGCGATGACCACCTCGGGAACTCAGCTTTCGCTTTAGAGTGTTAGTGCAATCCCGAGGGGTAGACCACATCCACTCCTCCCGACTCTCAACCAGAGTATGGGAGGGAGCGTCGGGTCCCTGATCAAGCTGCTGAGATTTATTTCGGTTACTGTGAGATTTACAATTACAATCACAATTGGTTACCAAATTTTTCTGGGAGAACCGAAGATTTCGCATCGAGATATATGACTGTATGTAGTGATTACATGAGGATCATTTCACCTAATGTGATTGCATAATTGTTTACACTTTTCTTGGATATATATACATCACAGTACATTTAACACACAATACTTAACATGACAATTAGAAACACATTAGAACACAATATCAAACTCCTACTCTTTACATGACTGTATGTAGTGATTACATGAGGATCATTTTAATGTGATTGCATAATTATTTACATTTTTCATGGATTTATATACGTCACAGTACATTAAACACACAATATTGAACATCACAATTAGAAACACATTACAACACACCTACTATTTACAATTTGCACATACTAGAGTTTGGAGAGATGCACAAGATAAAAATTCAAAAGTGATAGAAGTTTCTGGCACCCACTAATAACCCGTTTCTCCCTCCATGCTACACCCTAGTGATGGAGTCGGACTAGAATGGCTTTGGATTTGAAAAGATGTACTCGTTTGTTTCTATAAACCTCATGCATTGTATAATCTTGTTGAGTAGTTGTGGTTTCTCTTTTACATCCCGCCACCAACTTGCTAAATTCATACGTGTGTGTTTTTTGAGATGATAATGCGATGTTAATGTACAGTTTAATACATAGTGTAACGATGTTGATGGCAAGCCACAAATGCATAGTGGGGAGTCTCTTTTGTTAATTTTGTATAAGTGTTCCTGAAAGGGGCCGTGATTTGTTAAAAATATGTGTAAGTATCTGCTGTTTACGAAATACTTGTGGTCAACCAATGGCAAGAATTCCTTCGTATATCGGCCTGTGTCTGAATCCGTCCAGCGTTTTTGCCAATTTTTTAACAGATTCTGCTTTGTCTGTGATTTTAGTGAAGAAGCTGGATATGGTAAAAATGTATGTATTAGTGTTTCATCCGTTACTGCCGATTTTGCCAGTTGGTCAGCTGCCTCATTGCCCTCAACACTTGAATGTCCTTTTGTCCAATTGAAGTATATGTCTTTTACTGTTGTTTGTAATTGTTGAAGAATTTTTAGTATTAAATAGTTTGTATTGTCAAAATTGTTTAATGCTTTTAAACTTGATAGGCTATTTAGAACTGCAATTTCCAGTTCATACGGTAGCAGCACCAATGGCGGATCCACGGAGGTCATGACCCCCCCCCCCCCTCGCCCCCTTTGAACACCAACAAAAATATTCTAAAGATCATTTTTTAAATGAAATATACAGCAGAGTCCGATTAAACGAGTTCCGCTTAACCGAGTTTCCGCTTTAACCGAGTCATTTTCTTCTGATGGACTGATGGCTTCCATTATTATGAAACAGCCATTATAAATAAAGTGTTAGGTGAAGATGAAAGAGCAGCCGTAAAATGTTAGAACTCTCATTTTCTGGTCAGAATGGGGGAAAAAGTGGCCATAATTTTTTGAGCAGAAAGAGCATCGCCTGCAATTTTCATGACACTCATAGAATTACATAGCTGCCAATGTTGTACAGTTTTGTTGCTTCTAAAATTTGATCAAAATTTTTGCCATATTTAATCGTTGATAATTGTTAGACTTTTTAACCCCTTGAGGGGCAAGCAATTACGTTTGTGAAATGCTGAATTCCCACCGGAATCGTTGAAAAATTCTATTTCAAAATAAGTAAAAGCAATTTTACGGTTTTTTTCCACCGAAGTTAGAAAAGTAAAATTTAATAAAATTTTTCTGGTGTAAAACTTCATTAATCGTAGGTGGTATATAATATATACCGGTGCCCCTCAAGGGGTTAAACTAAATTTCCGAAAGTGACAGCCAATTGTTCCTTTGTGACGACATTTCTGTAGCTGTCAACTCGTAAAACTTGGCTAAAAATGCTAACTTTGCCATCATTTTCTGAATGAATCTTTACCTTAATACAAAAAAATGGGAAACTCTTTAATTTCTTGGTATCTGAACAAAATCGGTAAATTTTATATTTTTACAAATATTGATGTAAATGTTTTGTATTTACAAATGAAAAAGACTTCGCGAATGTATCAGAAAAGTAGTTAGTTTGGATTTGGGAATGCTTTCAATGTAAAAAAAAATTCTCATAAAGAGATGTGATACCCTCCCACCCAAAAAAAGGAAATCCCTGACCACCCCCTAAATAGTGGCTGGATCCGCCCTAGGGTAGCACCCTGCTTTCCTTGAATTTTTCGTGATGTTATATCATTTCACATAAAATAAGGTACATATCGTTGCATGTTCATTGTAACGTTTTTATTTTTCTCAAAATTATTAGCATCAGCGCACGTTCGGTTAGGATGAAACGCCCTGTATTTGTGACTGAATACGTGGTTTGTGATCCCATATATTCAATGATAATTTTTCATCCTCTTGATGCCTTCTATCATCCTTCTTAATTTGTCTGTCGAATTTTGGGTATTACTTTGTATTATATACATAAGCAGATCCCCGATTATCCGATACCGATTGAACTAAAATTATGACGCATTATTGATATGGTCGGTTAAATGTCAGGAAGTATTTAAAGTCGGCATTGTATAGTGTTTTTAATATGTCCTGCTTTTTCACCAACCGTATCAGTTGTGTGTCATAATCTTAGTCAAATGGATGCTATGTTGCAGTTAAGGGGCCTCAGGACTATTAAAATTTGAAAAAAAAAAAAAAAAAAAAAAAAATGAAAACAAAAACAGACCATTTTTAGCATTTAATATCTTAAAATGTATATGACTTTAAAGCACAATTTTTATTCGGATGAAAGATGTTTGTATGTTTTTTCATTTCATGTATTTAAAAAATTGCAAAATGCAGAATTAGCTTTTCTAGAGAGCTCCAAACTGTCAGACATTTGACGAGCAGAAAATTGGTATAACCGTTTACGCGCAAGATTACAAAATGAATTTTGCAATGAAAATTTGGGTGCTTACTTATACTTCAGATTGTAATAATTACCCTGAACCTAAATAAATTAATATTTAAAGCATTTTTATATTTTTAATACAAAGTTGTATTAAGCTAATGCAAAATTTTGAACAGTGTAATTACTTAAAATATATTTTTTTGAACAATATGAAATAAATTCTAGGTTCAGTTAATACAGTCTAACATGAAATATATGTTTTGAAAATTTCATGAAAAAATATTCAGAAGTTTTTGTGATATCCTGCGCGTTATGCCCAAAAACGTCATTTGGAGAAAATTTACTTTGAAGTTTCGGAAACGCCGCTTCAGTTATTGAGCGGGTATAATTCTAAAACCCATAACTTCTGTTCTAATGGGAATTTCAAGGAAACAATTTATATCAAAATGTTCAGAAAAGATAGGAGTTTAACATCTAAAAAAAATTAAATTTCAAAAATCTCATTTATGACGTTTCACACTAGATCCCTTCATTTGAGTAAAAGGCAGATAATATTATCTTTACAAAAGTTCCGGTTTTAATATGAAGTTTATTTTTGAACAATCTTTCCGTTTTTCTATTAAATATATTTTAAACTTTAATTATATACTTGCATCATTTTTTCAATTTTTACTGAAATAAACACTTGATGCAACTTAAATATATGAAAAATGGATGGAAATAAATAAATAACGTTGTTTAAAATGTTTTCGATAAAAGGTCGAATGATTTTTTAATAAATTTCATTTAAAAATCAGAACTTCGAAAAAAAAAATAGATTATTTAAAAAACTTATTTAATAATAGTTTTTTTTTTTTTTTTTTAAATCTAAGGATTCCAGCCGGTGAAGACATGTAAAATTAAATAACTACTGCATCACGCAATTTGTATATATTTAGATACGCTTAAAGATAAAAAATAATACGCTAATCCTTCGTTTAAGTTTAAATTCATTGAGTTTTAGGCATTTAAACAAAAGCCCCAAAATATAAAAATGCATCTCTACGAAAACTCTAGTTTTTATACGAAGTTTATTTAAAATAATAATAATAATAATAATAATAATAATAATAATAATAATAATGATAATAAAATTACTCAGTTTTTTATTAAATATATTTTAAAAGTTACTTATTTATTGCCATATTTTTCTTCAATTTTTGATAAAGTAAAATTTTGACACAGCATAAGTATATGAAAAATGAATGACGATAGATAAATAAATAACATTGTTTAAATTCATTTTAATAAAACGTTGAATGTTTTTTAAAATCAATTTCATTCAAAAATCAGAGCCTAGGAAAAAGACAGACTTTTTTTAAAAAGGTCTGTTAGTTTCTGTAAATTTAAGGATTGATAACTCCCCCCTTTCCCAAAAATACATTTACACATTATTTAAAAAAAAATTTTTCTTTTACAAATGTTCCGGTTGTTGTACGAAGCTTATTTTTTAAAAAAATTACCAAAATTTATTACCAAATACCATTTTAAAAACATTTCTCAATTTTTGATGAAATAAACACTTGATGCAGCATACATATATAAAAAATGAATGGCAATAAATAAATTACGTTGTTAAAAAGGTAATACCATATAACGCTGCATATTCCATATACAACATTCAATTTTAAATGCCGTACACTTAGCACAGTTTTTCGAATGGGATAGCTATTGCGTTTTTGCATTCACCTTTATGAAACATATTTAGGTAGTTTTTTTGTTTATTTTACTAAAGAAAAAATTCACAAAAAACAATATTTTATTCTTCTTTATTTCACCTTGCGGCGCGGTGACACTTAATCAAGATTTGCACCAGAATATTTTAATAAAATTTTTCTTTTATAACTTTGAAGGAAAAAAGTTCTAAAATTGCCTTTTCTTATTTACAGCTAAAAGTTTTCGTAAATTCCGGTGTGAATTGAACGTTACAGGAACACACTTACTTGCCGCTCAGAGGGTTAAGAAGACACTTCGAGGGTTTATAACCATAAGTTAGAGGAGTTTAACAATATATATAAAAAAAAAAAAAAAAAACACTAAAATATTTATCTTTTTTATTGTTTAAAAATACCGGTTTTAAAACAAAATTTATTTCACAAAATCATCCAACTTTTTTATTAAAAGCATTTCAAACGTTACTATTTTTATTTATTGTCATAGTACAAATGAAGATAAAACTAGTTTTCCATAGTAAATTTCATGAAGATGTTTTGAGCCATAAAATCCTTAGATTTAAATAAATTATTTATTAAATAAGTTTTAAAAAAATTCCCCGAAACTCCAGGTTTTTAAACGAAATTTTCTATTTTTTGTGATAGCACAAATGAAAATAAAAGGGTTTTCAATAAAAAAAAAAAGTTCATAAAGATTTTTTTGTGCATTAAATCCTTCAAAAAAAGAAAAAACAAAACAAAACTAATATTAAATAGATTAAAAAGAACTATTTTCTTCCGAAGTTCTGATTTTGCAGTGAAATTAATTTCGAAAATCATTCAGCCATTAAATATATTTTAAACATTATTTATTTATTTATTGTTCTTATTTTTCATGCATTTTATATATTGTTTCGTGTGCATAAGAGTGCCAAAAATAGGTTATAAAATAAACAAAAAATATATATTTCTTTTTACTTTTAAAAAGGTTCCAGTTTCAAGTTGAAAGTTATTTTACATAATACTTTGAACTTTACATTAAAATTATTTTAATTGTTATTTATTTATTTATTTATTTATTGCATTACTTTTTCATATACATTAAAATCCGCTAAGGCGGAATCACTAAAAGCGGAAAAAAATTGTAGGTATAATTGTAAGACATTCCTTTCTTCAGACCACCACGCTTTTGACAGATTCCATTGCCACATGTTTTACTGAAATTTAAACTGTTTTAACGATGTTTAAGATTTTTTTGTGCTTTAAATCCTTCGAAAACACAAAACTAATATTAAATAAGTTTAAAAGAAAACTATTTTCTTCCGAAGTTCTGATTTTGAAGGGAAATAGATTTCGAAAATCATTCAACCATTAAATATATTTTAAACGTTATTTATTTATTTATTGTTATTATTTTTGATATATTTAAACAATTTTCCGTGCGCATAAGATATTCCAAAGCACCCGTAATCAACAAACCAAAAAGTTTTAAATACACATATTTGAGGAAACAAGTTATGAAATAAACAAAAAATATATATTTCTTTTTACTTTTTTTAAAGTAAAAAGAAATATATATTTTTTGTTATATATATTTCCAGTTTCAAGTTGAAAGTTATTTTACATAGTACTTTCAACTCTGCATTAAAATTGTTTTAAATGTTATTTATTTATTTATTGCTATTATTTTTTTCATATACATTAAAATCCGCTACGGCAGAATCACTAAAAACGGAAAAAAATTGTAGGTATAATTATAAGGCATTCTTTTCTTTACACAATGACATTTTCCACACTTTTGACAGATTCCGTTGCCACATGTTTTACTGAAATTTAAATTGTTTTAGCGTAGATTCCTGGTCGTAATTATATAACATACAATCCAGGAACAATTTCATTTCCTTGTAAAATCGAAACCAGCGGTGAATAACATCTTTCGTCCATAGATGGCGGTAGTATACAGGCTCTTTCAAGCTGGGAAGAATGACGTCTGCGAATGGAGATTGTATCGGGAGGGTGTGAATGTGAATCACCTCTCTGAGATAGATAAATCTGACCGAGTTGAAATGAGGACGGATCTAGGAGTAATATAAAAGCTATAAATCAAGGAGATGGTTATTCAAAATTTAATTATAGAGTTCACTGAATAAAATTGAAAATGCAGCCATTTGTGTAATAATAATCTAAGCTCTATGCAAGACAGCTGATGAATTTGGTTTATATTAATGACTAACATAGTTTTCTTTAATTTAAAATTTTGAGAAACAAGAATTTTAACTCATTGTTACATAATAACTTTATGTATCATACTAATACCAGAATAATAATTTTACTCTACTCATATCAAAAAAATTATAATCCAATTTTTTTTTAAATATAAGTACGAAACAAGACTCCAAACAACTTCTTTTTGAGGTTGGACGGGGCATAAAATACATAAAAATATGGTAACAAACGATCAAACAAGAACTAAGAAGAGTGTTATTTTAATTGAAGAAAAATATTTAATTGTTTAAAATGTAAATTAGAATTATTTAATTATGGTTTCAATCGTTGATACATGAAAGTTTTAGAATTGTAGCATAAAGATTACGGTAAAATGTACGTTTTAATAAAAGGAATTGGAAAATGTAAGAGAAAAATTAATTAGAGGAATTGTGCAGTTAAAAACTGATTAGCATCAAAGAGAAATCATGAAGGGATCTTCCAGGAAAATTGGAAGTGCAAATTTAATTTATGATTTTTGAAAATATTTTATTGCACTGAGCATGGCTGCATAGTAGACCACAGTATGAAAATCATATGAAATTACACATTATGATTACCACATTATGAAAAATCAGAAATGTTTTGTATACTATATGCATTTGACGTAAATAAGAAAAATTTGCACTGAAAAAACTTTCATTTTCTTTTTTTAATGGAAAAATAAGTTGAATTATAAATAAAATTAAGTAACTTTTTCATTACAAAATAAGTTAATAATTTTTTTTTTTTTATCAGGCTGTTTTCATTTAAGCTTTGAGTATTGATATAACTTGCCTAATATTGTTTAATGTTAAATGTTATTAGTAATCGTTTTTGGAAATTTCAAAACTGGATAAATTAAACGATCAGCGATTTATATGTTAAAATCCATTTTTATGTCTAAAGACATTGTTTTTAGATTTTTGAATTCTAAAGTACAGACGTCTAATTTATATTTTTGAGGAAATTGGATAAATACTTATTTAACTAATTAAATTATAAGCAACTTTTTATAATAAATTCATGTAGAAATTTTCTCTTAATCGTTTTGAAAAAGTTTTAAATTTATATTATTAAAGCTAGAGGATGAAAATTAGATTGATTTAAAGGGGAAAAAAAAATGTTTTTCCCTGCTCAACGACGCGAAATTTCTTGGCAAATTCATGGACATATTTTAGTAAATAAATGCATGACAGTGGCATATATTTCAAATCAAATACTGTATTTCATTTTTTATAAATGCATTCCACATTAAGTTACAAGCGATTGCTGTCCAATGACGGCCTTTTTCTGGATTTCACGTTTCAGACAAAAAAATTCTCAATTAAAACATTTGCCAGTGTTACGAATAAAAATGAAACAAAGAATGTATAAGAAATTAACCAGTTTGAATTTGAGAACAGCCTCAACTAAGAACAAGAAACAGAAGGAAAAAATATTTATTAGCCGTTTCGCGGCGAGCGTCACAAAATCTTTAATCATTCACCACCAGTAAATTTTAATTGCAAGTTTTGCCTTATTTAATTAAAGCAGTTATTTATTTTAGAATCGATACTATAAGGAAAAAAATCTATAAAAGACGCTGGTCGTAAATGAGTTAAAGAAATTTAATAATATTTTATACTATTAATATACTATGAATATTCTACACTCCAATAGATATCATAAGCAAACTTAAATCCTCATATTTCTGTAACATATATAGCTATTGTTAATAATATGTCGAACATATTTTATTTTCCAAATAATATTACCTTCGAAACCAATTTAAAAAATAAAATTTATGTTTAAGGGTGTATTCGGAAAATATTTTTCCATCCTCAACAGCTCAAAATTTTTCGAGACATTTTTAAAAGTAAAACCATGAAACTTGCTGAGGTGATTTTGGAACAGATATATAAGAGGCCGCGTGATGTCATTTTTCGCTCAATTCATTAGAATTTGATTTTTAAACAATTATTTTTTCAGTATGATCATTTTTTTTTTCATTCCCAGATCTCCCGCTTTGGAAAATTCGGTTCAAAACGCCCACTTTGACAGCTTTTTTTTGTAATATTTTTCTGCATTTATCAAAAAATCGACAAGCACGGCACATTATGTAAGTTTCTGAATAAGAGAATTTGCCAGTTTGATGCGTTTGAGAGTAAAAATGAATTAAAAAATAAATCAGAAAATAAGCAGTTTGGATTGAAATACACCCTTAAGATGTATCACGAAAGTGATAAACCATTGATATTTCTCTCTATGAATCATCCCTTTCCTGTTTTTAAAACAACAATCTTCAATGCAATTTTTTACTCTCTCTGATCATTTAGATTAATAATAATAATAATAAATAAAATTGCATTAAAATCAAAACATAAACTCAATTATTCTTCAGCGAAGAAAAAATATTTTCTAGAATAAAAGTTTTTACTGTTAAAAATTTTTCAAGGATAGTTTAATCTTTTACGTGTATTCATGGATTTGCTTCGGATCAAATTTCTAAAAAACATCAGATCTAATGTAATACCTCTTCAAATATTTCTGAAATGATAAAGGTGATAAGAACAAGATATTCGCGAATCATATCTGTGTATCTTACTTTTAAAATAACTATCTTCAATTTAAGTTGAAGTTATTTCTATTTTATTTATTTTTTAATAATAATAAATAATGTATTAAAAATCAAAACGTAAACCCACTTATTCTTCAGCGAAGAAAAAATATTTGCTAGAATAAAAGCTTTTACTGTTAAAAAAATTTTCAACAATCGTTTAATCTTTTACGTGTTTTCATTAGTGCTGTAAAAGTAACGACTAAATGAATACCCGTATGATGTCGTTACTTTCGAACTCGCTACCCGTTAGAAAGTATTCGTTACTCGTTACTTTCGTTACTGTTAAAAAACCGGGTATTAACAATCATCGTATGAACTACAAACCTGCAGCAATAGCAAATCTAATTATATACCGCACATGAGTCTTTTGAAGAATTCGTTACTATTTTAACTTAAAATATGTGCTGCCATCTGTACGTTAAAAATACATTTAATTTTCTACGTTTTAAGGGTGTATTCGAAAAAATATTTTTCCACCCTCAACAGCTCAAAATTTTCTGAGACATTTTCAGACTCATTTTTAAAAGTAAAAACATGAAACTTTCTGGGGTGATTTCTGAAGACATGTTTAACATGCCGTGTGATTTCATTTTCAGCTCAATTCATTAGAATTTGATTTTTAAACAATTATTTTCTCAGTAGGACCATTTTTTTCATTCCCAGATCGCCCGCTTCGGAAAATTCGTTTCAAAACGTCAACTTTGACAGCGTATTTTACAGTATTTTCTACATTTATCAAAAAATTAAGAAGCACGGCACATTATATAGTTTCCAAATAAGAGAATTTCCCAGTTTGATGCGTTTGAGAGCATAAATGAATTTTAAAATGAATCAGAAAATAAGCAGTTTGGATCGGAATACACCCTTAATGAAAAAAAGGCAAACAAAATTAAAATACGATGCATAATTGAATATAACATGTCTAAATTGTATAATTTCTTACTTATGAAATAAGGAATAATCGGAGAAAGCAATTTAGGAAGAGTAAAAGTTCACCAAATTTATACGAAAACTATGAAATATAATTACACAGCCAAAATATTTTACAAACAAATTTACTTATTAATTTTACACTAAAAGTAATTATGTATTATGAAAATTTAATTTCTGGAATAATATGAAAATATTTAAATATATATATATTTAATTTCTTACGTGATTATCCTATCAAATGACACTGTACTTCAGCCACATTATTATTTCTGAAATTATTGATTTATATTTAAAAATACCCTTTTTTCAAATATGAAATTTAAAAACATAGCAACAAAAATTGGCACAGATGTCATATACGCATCACACTAGCGTGATTTTTTTTCTGATGCCAATTTGGTGAAAACCTCGTTTTCGAATACAAGTTACACATATATATATATTAAATAGGGAATAACAATAAATAAAAAATGTTTCATTAATAACTACAAAACAATTTATATAATTTAAAAAAATAAAATAAAAGTAACTATACAATTTATTAACAAATAAACAACATCCGAGTTACCATATCAAGCAAAATAACGGCACTTTGCCGCCAGTTAAGTACCCCGGTGATTATATGACATTGGCCTCAGAAAACAATTGCGCCAATATCCATATGACATATGTGCCAATTATTTTTACAAGCCAAACAGAAAAAAAAAGCAATTTAACAAATTACAACGACCATTTGGAAAATGATTTTTTCAAAGACTAAAATTTAAGACATAAAAAATCGCACGGAGTTGATCATACATATTTCGTACGCCATGGATTAAACATTAACATTCTTGGACTAATTTTAAATGAAGTTTCATTTTTAAATTTCTAAACATCCCACAATATTACTTTTTATATCGTCGTATAGAGAAAAAAATACATTTTTAATTGTAATTTGTTTGAAAGCTGTATCTCAATTTGTTATTAATATTATTTAGTTATTACTTTAGTTATTATTTTTTTTTGTACTTTTTATTACTTTTTTGTCATAGTGGCAACAGAAGTATCCATCTCTGTTGAAAGTAAAGGGAAAATATATATTACTGTATAGACCCATCAGGAAACGAATAAAATGCGGATTCAACCAATAAAAAGCTTCAGATATGTTTTTGATTTCCTACCCTGACAGAGGTCAATAACCATTTTTCCAAATGGTTAAAAAAAATTAGAAAACAGTAATTCTGCTTTTTCAGAATTTAGTGTCACCCCCGATGAAAAAAAAAATATGTACATAAATATAGATAGTTCAGTTATAAGACTTAAAACACACGCGTTTATTTTATATAAAATGACGTGATCCGCATTCGCTGAAGAATTTCTTTCGCTATTTAAGAAATTCGACAAAAAAAATGGCTATCTCATGATTCATATGCTTTCATTTGTTTGTAATATTAATGTAGATACTTAAAATTAAGTTCAGTTTATAAAAACTTCATGTTTTATCAGAAGTTATTAACTTATATTTTTTCGAAACAGCAGGTATTTTAATTACCTTTTTTTTTTTTTTTTTTTCAGTTTTTATGAGAAAATGGCAACAAAAAGATATAATTGGTACTTTCCAACTATTTTTCCTGTACTTTTACTTTCTACAGAAATGGAGTAGGTACTTGAGTTACAAAAATTAAACAAATGGCATTTAAAACTACAAAACTACAAAAAAAAAAAAATAAATAAATAAAAAAAATTAATATCTCAAAAATAAATTGAGATGCAGTTTTCAAACAAATTGCATTTAAAAGTACTTTTTTCCCCAATACGACGGTATAAAAATTGGAAATGAGCGATGCTTAGAAGTTAAAAAAAATGCGGTAGAGATTATTCCGTACAATGATATCTCTGCTTTGTTTTACGGCTGGCTTATACAACGGGGCGCGTTTTTTTTTTGGAGACGACACTTTATTAGCTTAGCTGGAAGAAAGAAATAGCATATACCGGAGGTTAAAAAAATTAAACGTTATCATAAAAACATTTTTACAAGCAATCTAAAAACTCGTCTTTATCATAAAAATATATATTCTTTAAAATTTAAAACATAAATACACGTACAAAGATATTTTTATAGGATAAAGAATGCACTGAAAGCAAACCTGTAAATTTTAGAACAGAATTTCTTAAAAATTTTCAGAATATTTAAAAGAAATGTGTTTCATTTTAGACTTTATCATCTTATCAACTAACAGTTTACGTCAATCACATTATTATTTTAGAAATCTTTGATTTATGTTTTATAATAATATTTTTTCCATTCTTTTTGGTTTTAATGAAGCACGCCTTTCAGATAATATATAACCTGATTTTGAAAAAAAAAATTCTTTCAGATGGTAATGCAAGCACAGAGTATAAAATAGCTATGCTTCTTTTTCTTTCCATAATGAAGGAATCAACAAGCCCCTACGAAATCAAAATCGTTTGAGATTTGAGAATAAATGATACTAACAGAATGATACGCATACACTGATACGTAAACAACTAACGCCGAAATATCCGAGTCTGAATACAAATTCGCATCTTTTACCGCATCCGGCTATCTGCTCCATTCATGAATTATACAAACGTAAGCAGCGTTTGAAGTTAGTTTCATTTTGTTCGGCTGCGTATTGACGCAGTAACGACTAACGAGTCGTACTTCGAAGTACCGATTCGGTATTTCGTATCTTAGAGAATACCCGTTACTTTGTAACGAATATGTGCGGTTTGCTACAGCTCTAGTTTTCATGGATTTGCTTAGGAGCAAATTTCTAAAAAAACATCAGATCTAATATAATAACCCTTCAAATATTTCTGAAGCACGAAACTTACTTACAGAATACATGATAAAAAATGATAAGAACAAGATATTCGTGAATAATATCTGTGTATCCTACTTTTAAAATATATTTCATTACTTTAAAATGCAAAAACACCATAACTCAGAAAAGAAGACTACTTTTCTGACTACTTTACTCTTCTACTTTTTCTTTCTACTACTACGAAAAGAAAAAAAAACTACTTTTAAAATAACTATTTTCAATGAAGGTTGAAGTTATTTATATTACTATTTTTAAATAATAATAACAATAACAATGCATTAAAAATCAAAACATAAACCCACTTATTCTTCAGCGAAGAAAAAATATTTTCTAGAATAAAAGTTTTTACTGTTAAAAATTTTTCAACAATCGTTTAATCCTTTACGTGTTTTCATGGATTTGCTTCAGAGCAAATTTCTAACAAACATCAGATCTAATATAATACCTCTTCAAATATTTTAAGCACGAAACTTATTTCCCGAATACATGATAAAGACGATAAGAACAAGATATTCGTGAATCATATCTGTGTATCCTACTTTTAAAATAACTATCTTCAATGAAAGTTGAAGTTATTTTTTTTTGTTGCTGTTGTTCCCACGATCACTCATATTTATAAAAAAGAGAAAAAAGCAATCGCTCCAATGGAAGGGAATGGGGGAAGAGGAGTCAGAGCAAGTCTCCCTCTCTTTATTACAACAATCCCCATTTAGAACCGAAAATTTCTACATCATAAGAGAGAACGCGAACACGTCACCCTCCACAATACCTGCGTTTACCCCTGCTCTGAAGAGTGGGAAGTGCTGTGCGCCTAAAGCGCCATCTGTGAACGAGTTTCAGGAACAGCCCGAGGAAGAAAAACTGAAAATACTTCGTTCTTCAGGTGATACTCGGAGGAGAAGGACGTATGCGAGCTGCGGTCCGTTTAACTCGAAAAACCCGTTTCTGTGATTGGCGACGCCGCAGCCGGTTTTCAGGTTCGATTTCGTCTGCTTTGCAAAGATTATCTTCGTGTTTTTTGTGCTTTGAATCATGTTTGCTACAAGATGATGGAAATGTGTACGAATCGCTGGAATTTCGAACAGCCGAATTATTCGTGTTCATGTCGTGAATGTTGTTATCGGCGCGTTTTTGTGTCCAAGTTCATTTATGAACTAGTGTAGTAGTGCGAGCTTAAACTTAGATGCTATTTAAATGGATCCGAGAATTTTCCAAAGGATTTTCGGTCATGAACTAGTGACCAAAGCTGTTTTATAGAAGCGCTCTTGACCAATAATTGGATATATATATAGCTGTGATTATATTACAATCAGATTAAGATTTTTTTTCTGCATCCAATTCTAAAACTAATTTGTGATTATGAAATTAAATAAAACCTGTACAGAAAATTAGTTTCGCTTTCGCTGAGAAAACAAAATCTCCTTTTTGTGATATTAATTTAAATATATATATAAAACAAAATATCGTGATATTTAGAACTATGGAAATTAATTTAGCTGAAAATATTTATTTTTTTTGTCCCTCATTGAAATGAAAATGAAAGTATTCACTTGCACTTGGGAACAGTAATCGCGATGTTCCTGTTTATTTTTATCGTCGCCGGCTTGTACGGCATGTGTGCCGGTACTCGGGGTTATGTCGCACCACAAGACTGTGAGTGGACGGCCGCTGGTAGTTCGGAATCGGTCGCGCTTACATGTATAGTACGGACAATCAACGGAGCATTTGACAGTACTAACTTCAGCCTCATTCAGCCGCAGAACACAGTGAGTCTGAAAGTGAAATGTGAAAATGTTCTCTTTGAAAGTGCTTTAGCCAATAATTCGTTTTACCATCTGAAAGAACTTAGGTCGCTGCACATCGAATTCTGTAAACTTAAAGAAATTCCTGTCAAAGCCTTCTGGGGTCTTTCGGAGTTAGAAAATTTGACGGTGAGGACTTATAACAGTGACTGGGGTGAAATATTCTTGAAAGTGATTCCGGGTAGTTTGTCACCATTGCAAAAGCTTTATAGGCTTGATCTAAGTCGTAATAACATGCCTGCATTGGCTCCTTCCCTTTTATGTTCCTTACCAAATCTTCAGCATTTAAATCTTAGCTACAATGATTTTAGTGAAGTTGTCAATTTGGGATTTGCCGCTACAAACCGGACGCCCTGCCCAGTGCATGTTCAGCATTTGGATTTAACAAGAAATCGCTTGAAAGTGCTTAGTGATCACGGATTTTCCGCTCTCAGGCACTTGAAGAGTCTTCAGTTATCTTCAAATAGGATATCTAGAGCTGAGGATACTGCATTATCTGGTTTAGGTAAGCTACAAACTATAGATCTTTCTAATAACCAATTAATTGCTCTCCCGCCTGGTTTTCTAAGGCATTCAGAAATGCTAGCTGAATTATATCTTCAAAATAACTCTATGAGCGTTTTGCCACCAGGCTTATTTGCAGGACTTCAGCAAATGATGGTGCTGGATTTAAGCCGGAATGCTCTTACCAGTCAGTGGCTAAATAGTGATACTTTTGCTGACATGACGCGGCTTGTGGTACTAGATCTTAGCTATAACAAGCTCTCTCACCTTGATTCTGGCACTTTTCGATCTCAGTATAGTCTTCAAGTACTTCACTTACATCATAACGAACTGGTCACCATAGCAGACAATGCATTTTCGTCTCTTTACAATCTGCAGACGTTAATACTTAGCCATAACAACTTAACTTATATCGATGCGATGACATTTAACGGTCTCCAAATGCTGTCTGTCATTTCGTTAGATTTTAACAGCATTCAGGCAATGCACAGCGAAGCGCTGAAAAATTGCACAAACCTTCACGAGCTGAATTTAAACGTTAACAAACTAACTGAAGTGCCAAAGACTTTAAAATTTTTACAGCAGCTGAGGAGCCTTGACGTCAGTAACAATAGAATTTCTGTGATAAATAATGCGTCTTACCAAGGTCTAAGACATTTGTACAGTTTAAGATTGGCAGGAAATATGATTGGAAATTTAAGTAAAGGTGTTTTCCAAGACCTTCCTTCAATTAGAATTCTAAATATAGCTAATAACAATGTACAATCAATTGAACAAGGAACATTTGACGAAATTCCCGAACTTCATGCTTTAAGACTAGATTCTAATATAATATCAGATATAAATTCTTTATTTATTAATTTACACGATCTGCTGATGTTGAATATATCTGCTAACAAAATTTCATGGTTCGACTATGCACTGATCCCTATAGGCCTTCAATGGCTAGATGTGCACGATAATCAGATTGAAACTTTAGGAAATTATTACGAATTGGAATCGGTTTTGAAATTACGCACTTTAGATGCATCCTTTAATAAAATTGCTGAAATCGACGCATCTTCCTTACCAAATAGCATTGAAATAGTTTTCCTTAACAATAACTTAATCAAAAACATCCAACCCTTCACATTTCTTAATAAACAGAATCTCACTAGAGTTGAACTGAAAAACAATTTCTTATCGACTTTGGAAATGAATGCTTTTCGTTTGAGCGAAGTGCCAAGTCGTAAGCCTCTTCCCGAATTTACTGTTTCCCAAAATCCCTATATCTGTGATTGCAATATGGAATGGCTTCAGCGTATGGCAACCTTAGACGAATCTAGACAATATCCTAGAATGACGGATATCGAAGAAATTGAATGCAGTTTGACTTTTACGCGTAGAAGATCGACCGTTCCTTTAACTCGAGCTCAGAGTTCGCAGTTTTTGTGCAACTATAAGAGTCACTGTTTTGCATTGTGTCACTGTTGTGAATTCGACGCCTGTGACTGCGAAATGGTTTGTCCTGAAAACTGTACTTGTTATTATGATCAAAGCTGGAATACAAATATTGTTGATTGTGGAGGTAAACGTCACACTGCCGTTCCTCGAAAAATACCGATGGATGTTACTGAATTATACTTAGATGGCAGCGATATTCCAACACTGTCAAGCCACACATTTATTGGTCGTAAAAATATGAAAATTTTGTATCTAAACAATAGCAATGTTCACACAATAGACAACCGTACTTTTAATGGCCTAAGAGATCTGCTTGTGTTGAATTTAGACCATAACAGACTAACCGCTCTTCATGGATACGAATTCGAGAGATTAATTTACTTACAAGAACTGTATTTATCTTATAATATGATATCCAGCATCAGCAATGCTACATTTTCAGCACTGAAATCAATAGAAATATTGCATCTTGATCATAATTTTATAGCTCATTATCAAGTTTGGTTATTAAATTCAAATCCTAGATTGCAAGAAATCAGGATTGCCCACAATCCTTGGACATGCGAATGTTCCTTCGTAAGTGAACTTAAAGAATTCCTTCATTTAAAAGGTGACTATGTTCGTGACATTTACGATCTAGAATGCAGCTTCAACCACTCCAGCAACCATCTACTATTAGAATTCAACACAACAGCTTGTAATAATTTTTCGGCGACAGCCTTGCGCAGAAGTTTTAATATTTCTGACATACTTCCCATCTTAATAATAGGTGGATCTGTGCTTTTCGGTGTGATATTCGCCATCATTTTAATCTTCGTCTACAGAAAAGAAATGGGCGTGTGGTTTTATGCAAAATACGGCATAAGACTTTTCCAAGACGGCAAAGGTCGAGCTTCCCAGAGGGGTGGAGGTGACGAAGACAAGCTGTTCGACGCTTTCGTCTCTTACAGCAAAAAAGACGAGGCTTTTGTGACTCAGATACTCGCTCCAGAATTAGAATGTGGATTACCAGCTTATCGCTTGTGCCTTCATTATAGAGACTTACCCGTAGGTGGTTATATGTCCGATGCAATAGTTGAAGCGATGGAAAGCAGCCGTAGGACTATACTAATTCTTTCTGAAAACTTTTTAAAATCAGAATGGTGTCGTTTTGAATTTAAATCGGCCCACAGGGAGGCTCTGAGTGCCTGCCAACATAGACTTCTGGTCATTGCACTGGGCAAAGTGGACCCACAAGAACTAGATCCGGATATAAGACTCTGGATGAAGCAGAGTCCGGTACTCCGGTGGGGTGAAAAACTGTTTTGGGACAGACTAAAATATGCAATGCCTGATGTCAGACATCGCAAAACCGAAAGGAACAGAAATGACGTCAGTGTTGCTGTACATATATGAAAATAGTGCTTTTTTATTGTGGATAATTAATTTGAAAACGACCACGTGCACCAGACGAAATGGTAAGTTTAATTTTCATTTTTTTTTAATATTTAAAGTTTAGATTGTTTGTTTTTGTGAATTCGGTTCATTTGACCAGTTTCTAGCTGAAAAATAGCTCGCTAATTAAATTTGAAAATATTATTCAGCCTAAATATCCCCCTTAGAAACGGATCAAATAACCGATTTTGACAGTTGAAGATTAATCTAAAACGTAAAAAATCGAACATTTTAAATTCTAGGAATGCTATCAAAATTCATTTTCAATACAAGTAGCAACACAAATTCGATTTAACTAAAATTTGAAAGCCTTAAACGTAAATCGCTTTATAACTTCAAAATGTTTAATATTTATTTAATGTTTCTTCACCTTTTTACTGGTGTGTGTTTATCAAAATAAAAAAAATTCTTTTTAGTCGGCTTTAATAATAATAATACTTGTGAATAAAAAAAAAAAAAAAAAAAATCAGATTCTTCTTAAATTATGTTGCTAAATAACACCAAACGGATCTTTAAAAATATAAATCGCAGTTTTTTACCTAAATTATCAGGGATAAATATCCAGCTTTTTTGCGAAATATTTAAGAATGAGAAACTTTTTCTTTTTTTTTCTATTTGTTTAATCTAATTAAAAAGTAACAAACAATATCTTTTTACGTGAAGTACTACTAGAAAAAAATAGAAAAGCACTGTAATATGTGTTCGTAAATTCTAAGGATGGCAAAATGCAAACAGATGTTATTTACATTTGTATAATGCAGGAAAATCGTTTGAGTTATCTACACAATTGTTGCCATTTGTTGATGATAAAAAATAATTGCTTTTGAATGCTTGTTTATTGATTACTCTGAAAGGCAGACCGAGCCTTTTACAATGCTGGGAAATTTGCGTGCTTATTGTTATAAATATCAATAATGTGAATTAAAAATATTGATTTGCTCCCTTTCTTTATTTGTTTATATGATTTTGCTGAATTTTTACCTGAAAGCTCATGTTTAAATGTCCCTTTTAACGTGATATAGGTTTTATTAACATTCTAATTTTCATACGAAACCTTGGCAATGCCTCTTGTTTTCTATCGTTTGGATATTTATTTAGTAAACTGTTTTAATTCAGACATGTGTAAAACTAGAATCATAACTTGTTTTCAATCTGTTTTCAAGGAATTATTTTTTTGATCCCATTGGTATTTTTCCTTTTTTTTAAATAAGAAATGTTAGGTTTCTTTTTTAGCAGTATTTTGAAATATTCATTCTGTTGCATATTAAAAACTATGTACTTTATACTTTTATTGGATACTTTACTTTGTTAGTATTATAATTTTCATGTGGAATTTCTGCAATGCTTCTTGTTTTCTGCGTTTGGATATTTATTTAATAAACTGTTTTTTTTAAATTCAGACTAGAATTATAACTTGTTTTCAATCTGCTTTCGAGGAAGTACTGTTTTGATGTCATTGATATTTGCTTTTTTTTTTTTTTGGTTATAAGAAATGTTAGGTTTCTTTTTTAGTAGTATTTCGAAATATTCATTCTGTGGCATTATAAAACTATACTTACGTACTTTTGTTGGATATTTTGTTAGTATTATAATTTTCGTGTGGAATTTTGGCAATGGTTCTGGCTTTCTGCTGATTGGATATTTATTTAGTAAATTATTTTAATTCAGCCATGCGTCATAACTTATTTTCAAATCGCTTTCGAGGAGTTACTTTTTTGAAGCCATTGATATTTGATTTTTATTGGTTATAAGAAATGTTAGGTTTATTTTTTAGCAGTATTTCAAAATATTCATTCTGTGGCATTTTAAAAACTAAATTTACATACTAATGTTAGCATTATAATTTGTGAAATTTCGGCAATGCCTCTCGTTTTCTGCTTTTTGGATATCTATTTTGTAAATTGTTTTAATTCAGACGTGTATAGCTAGGATCATAACTTGTTTTCAAATTGCTTTCAGGGAATTACTCTTTTGATGTAATTGATATTTGCATTTTTTTTGGTTATAAGAGATGTTCAATTTCTTTTTTAGCACTATTTTGAAATTTCATTCAGTGGCATTTTAGAAAATATGCTTATATAGTTGTGTTGGGAAATTTTGTAAGTATTATAATTTTCATGCGGAATTTTGGCAGTGCCTCTCATTTTCTGCTTTTTTAATACTTATTTAGTAAATAGTTTTTGTTTTTATTCCTACATGTGTAAAACGAGAATCATAGTTTGCTTTTTTTTTTTTTTTTTTCTTTTATAAGGAATGTTAGGTTTCTTTTTTAACAGTATTTCGAAATATTCATTCTGTGGCATTTTAAAGGTTATATTTACTACTTTTGTTGGATATTTTGTTAGTATTATAATTTTCCTAAAGAAATTTTAGCAATACTTCTCGGATTATTCTGTTTGGATATTTATTTACTAAATTGTTAAATTCCGACATGCGTAAAACTAGAATCATAGCTTCTTTTCAAATTGCTTTCCAGGCTCTTTTCACGTCAAATTATATTAGCTTTTTTTTAATTATAAGAAATGTCCCCCTTTTTCAGCAGTATTCAGAAACATTCTTTCCGTGATATTTTATAAAATATGCTTATGCAATTTTGTTGAGTATATTAGTACAATAACTTGTATGTGGAATGTTGGCAGTGCCTCTCATTTTCTGCTTTAACATTCATTTAGTAGATTGTTTTTATTCATACATTTATAAAACTAGAAGCATAGCTTGTTTTCAAATTGCTTTCGAGCAATTACTTTTTTGATGTCATTGATATTATTTGCTCATTTTGGTTTTAAGAAATGTCAGGTTTCTATTTTAGATGTATTTCGAAATATTCATTTTGTAGAGCATTTTAAAAACTATACTTGCATACTTTTGTTGAATATTTTGTTAGTAATTATAATTTTCACGTGGAATTTTGTCAGTGCATCCCATTTTTTGCTGTTTGGATATTTATTTAGTAAATTGTTTAAGTCAATCACGCGTAAAACTAGAATCATAGCTTGTTTTCAAATTGCTTTCGAGGAATTACTTTTTTGATGCCATTGATATTTGATTTTTTTGGTTATAAGAAATGTTAGGTTTCTATTTACTTTTGTTTGTTAGTTTGTTAGTAATTATAATTTTCAAGTGGAATTTCGGCAACGTCTCCTGTTTTCTGCTGTTTGGATATTTACAGTCCTCCTCACTTAATCGGGTCACAGATAATCGAATATCCAGCTTATTCGAATAGAAACCTCCGGAACCGAATTTATTTCTATTGGTTCTATGTTGCCGCTTAAACCAAATACCTTTTACGAACGTCACCGCTTAATCAAATAACAACTGTGTGACCGATGTTTGAAAATAGCCGTGGAAAGCACGTTTCAGCTGGAATTTCCTTTCACCTATTGTCATTTTTAGTTCCTTTACGCTGAAAAAAAAAATTCAGTTCTTCCTACAATGATTTCGGCCGGCAGGTGTATAATGGACAGGTCAAATAATTTCCCCACTTTGATCCCCTCACATCAGTACTGTTAACCAGCAATGCGCCGTCACTTCGAGATTCGAGATGGTAATTGTGATATTTTGCACTCATTCGAAAAATAACTCGATATTTACTCCTTTAAGATTCCACTTAAACAAACCACGTTAAACGATTTTTTTAAGGCAGTATAAGTAACGTAAATTAGAAGTATCAAAGTTTTGACCAAATTCAAACGAGCTGCATTGTGATGTAAACTATATAAATGTATGTACTGGCATTAAATTAATACGTATTTACTTTATATTAGCATTTGTATTTATTTTAGTTTAAGTTTTTCTATTAACGATTTATTAGGCTGTTAATGAAATATACCGTAGATGGTTCTTTTACCTTTTTATTACGCATTAAATATTACAGTTATGATTCCCCGTTTAATCAAATACCCGCTTAATCGAATATTATTTCTGGAACCGTCAATATTCGTTTAAAAGGGGACGACTGTATGTAGTAAATTGTTTTAATTCAGACATGCGTAAAACTAGAGATATATAGCTTGTTTTCAAATTGCTTTCGAGAATTGCTCTTTTCACGTTACAGTTGCCTTTTTTAATTATAAGAAATGTTCTTAAAAAAAAAAAACAATATTCCGAAATATTCATTCTGTTACATTTTAAAACTAAATTTACGCACTTTTGTTTGCTATTTTGTTAGAATTATAATTTTCATAAAAAGTTTATGGCAATTCATCTCTTTCTTTGGTTTGGACTGAAAAATTAGAATTATAGCTTGTTTTCAAATTGGTTATTGCTGTTTTCACGTCCATTTTATTTGCTTTTTTTATTCTAAAAAACGTTCTTTTTATTTCAGCAGTACCTATTTCGAAACATTCATTCTGCGGTATTAAAAAAAAAAAAAAATATTTTTAATCAGTTTTGTTCAATATAATAACTTTTATGTGGAATTTTGGCAGTCCATCTTATTTTCTGCTTTAGTAAATTGTTTTTATTTCAGACATGTATAAAACTAGAAACATAGCTTGTTTTCAAATTGCTTTCGAGCAATTACTCTTTTGATACCATTGATATTTGCTTTTCTTTTTTTTTTATCATAAGAAATGTTCGGTTTCTCTTTTAACAGAATTTCGAAATATTTATTATCTGGCATTTTAGTATATAGTTTTGTCGGATATTTTGTTAGTATTATAATTTTCATGTGGGATTTTGTAATACTACTTACTCTTTTTCTGCTGTTTGAATATTTATTTAATAATTTGTTTTATTTCAAACATGTATACACAAATAATTTATCTACAAATAGCTTCCTTTGGATATCATTGATGTCCGTTCGTTTGTAGTTGTAAGAAATGTTTTTTTAATTTGATTTTTTTTTTTCAATTCTTAGCAGTATTTCGTTAAATGTTATGAAATTCGAGAAAATATGCTTTGGATATTATTATGGATTATTTGTTATGGATTTTGTTGGATATTTTTATTCATTTTATAATTTCCAAGGCAAGTTTTGGTAAATGCTTCTCATCTTTTAATGTTTGGATATTTCTTTAGTAAATTCTTTTAAATCAGACATGTGTAGCAGCACAAATTTTCAAATATTTTCTTAGAAGAATTACTCTTTTAAGTCCTTGATATGCGTTCATTTCTGACTGCAACAAACGTTTACTGCTTTGCTTTATATTAACTCTGTGGGATTTTTGAAAATGTTCCAATATAGTTTTTGAATATTTTGTTAGTGTAATGATTTGAATACGAAATTTCGGTAATGTTTTTAATTTTTTGCTGGAATTTTTTTAAATTTATTTAGTTAATGGCTTTTTGAGAGATGCAGGAGCATAATTTGTCAATAAACAGCTTTAGGGAAATTATTTTGGCTGCAAGAAACATGCACTACTTTATAATTTAGCACTATTTCGATAAATATTCTGTGAAATTTTGTGTTTTTAAAAGTTTTCTTGCTTAGAACAAAGAAAAATTGTAATTATCCTCATCGTTCGTTATTTACTACCACTGTGGTAAATAGGGCGTTAAACGCTATGGTTTTACGGTTTATTCAGATCTTTTCATGAATAAATTCAGTTGTTTGAAACTTTCACTTGAAAAACCTAAAATATATTGAAAAGAAGCAAGAATTTTCTGCATTTCTATATTTGGCAGTAAGAGTTCGTAGAATATAGGTAAAATGATAAGTTTTAAGTGTTTTTTCTAATATGATGCACATTTCTTTAGTATTATAACCTTCAAACGAATTCTTGGCCTCTAATATTCTGCTGTAAAGGTTTTGGATATTTTTCCAAATAGTTTTAATTAGGTCGATCACGAGCAGAAAAATAATTTGTTTTTGTTTTAAAATAGCTTTAGAGGACTTATTATTTTGATGACATTCGTATTTTCCCGTTTCTGGTTGCGGGAAACATTTATTTTCTTTGATATTTAACATTATTCCATTACATAGTGATTTTGTAGTATTTTAAATATGTTATTACATTACATAATACTATATTTCTTGTTCGTACTGTATGATTCATGCGGATCTTTGGTAATCCCTCGATTTTTCGCTGAAAAGATTAGATATGTGCGCAAATATCCTTTTGGTTTTCAAATACCCTAATTATTTCTGAAACATTCTCTCCTTTTCTGATGTTAGATTTTTTTTATGTATTTTTTCAAATGGATTTGGTTCTGTCGATCATGTGCAGAAAAATAATTTGTTTTCATTTTAAAATAGTTGAAAAAGACTTATTCTTTTGATGTCATTGGTATTTTCCGTTTTTGATTACGGAAAACATTTACCTTCCTTGATATGTAATGTTATTTTGTTAAATAGTGATTTTGTAGCATTTTAAATATGCTATTATATGACATATACGGCCTTTTTTGTTCGCTTTGCATGATTCATACGGAACTTTGGCAATTCCCCCCCCCCCCTCCCTTCCCCCAATTTTTCGATGCCCTTAATTATTTCTGAAACATTCTCTCATCTTCTGATGTTAAAAGATTTTTTTTACATATTTTTTCAAATGGATTTAGTTCTGTCGATCATGTGCAGGAAAATAATTTGTTTTCGTTTTAAAATAGTTGAAGAGTACTTATTCTTTTGATGTCATTCGAATTTTTCCCTTTTGTCTGCGGAAAACATTTAGCTTCCTTGATAAGAACGTTATTTCGTTAAATAGTGATTTTGTAGCATTTTAATTACATTGCATAATACTGTATTTCTTGTTCGTATTATTGCATGATTCATCGGATCTTTGGAAATCCCCCTAATTTTTCGTTGAAAAGATTAGATATGTACACAAATATCCTTTGGTTTTCAAATATCCTTAATTATTTCTGAAACATTCTCTCATTTTCTGATGTTAAAAGATTTTTTTTTTGTATATTATTTTCAAATGGATATAGCTCTGTCGATAATGTGCCGAAAAATAATTTGTTTTCGTTTTAAAATAGTTGAAGAGGACTTATTCATTTGATGTCGTTCGTATTTTTCCGTTTTTGGTTGCGGAAAACATTTACCTTTCTTGATAAGTAAAATTATTTCGGTAAGTAGTGATTTTGTAGCATTTTAAATATGCTATTGCATTATATATACTACATTTTTTGTTCGTATTGCATGATTCATACAGATCTAGTTGAAGAGTACTTATTCTTTTGATGTCATTCGAAATTTTCCCTTTTGTTTGCGGAAAATATTTAGCTAGCTTGATAAGAACGTTATTTCGTTAAATAGTGATTTTGTAGCATTTTAAATATGTTATTACATTACATAATACTGCATTTCTTGTTCGTATTATTGCATGATTCATACGGATCTTTGGCAATCCCCCTAATTTTTCGCTGAAAAGATTAGATATGTACACAAATATCCTTAACTATCTCTGAAACATTCTCTAATTTTCTGATGTTAAAAGATTTTTATATATGTATTTTCAAATGGATTTAGTTCTATCGATCACGGGCAGAAAAATAATTTTTCATTTTAAAATACTAGAAGAGGACTTATTCTTTTGATGTCATTCGTATTTTTCCGTTTTTGGTTGCGGAAAACATTTACCTTCCTTGATATGTAACGTTATTTCTTTAAATAGTGATTTTGTGTCATTTTAAAAATGCTATTACATTACATGTATTGCATTTTTTTTGTTCGTATTGCATGATTCATACGGATCTTTGGCTATCCCCCCCAATTTTTCGTTGAAAAGATTAGATATGTGCACAAATATCCTTTGGTTTTCAAATACCCTTAATCATTTCTGAAACATTCTCTCATTTTCTGATGTTAAAAGATTTTTTATATATTTTTTCAAATGGATTTAGTTCTGTCGATCATATGCAGAAAAATAATTTGTTTTCGGTTTAAAATAGTTGAAGAGTACTTATTCTTTTGATGTCATTCGAATTTTTCCCTTTTGTTTGCGGAAAACATTTACCTTCCTTTATAAGTAACGTTATTTTCTTAAATAGTGATTTTGTAGCATTTTAAATGTGTTATTACATTGCATAATACTGCATTTCTTATTCGTATTATTGCTTTATTCATATGGATCTTTGGCAATCCCCCTAATTTTTCGCTGAAAAGATTAGATATGTACACTAATATCCTTTGGTTTTCAAATATCCTTAATTATTTCTGAAACATTCTCTCATTTTCTGATGTTAAAAGATTTTTATATATATATTTTCAAATGGATTTAGTTCTGTCGATCATGGGCAGAAAAATAATTTGTTTCTTAATTCTTTTGATGTCATTCGTATTTTTCCGTTTTTGGTTGCAGAAAACATTTACCTTCCTTGATATGTAACGTTATTTCTTTAAATAGTGATTTTGTAGCATTTTAATATGCTATTACATTACATGTGCTGCATTTCTTGTTCGTATTGCATGATTCATACGGATCTTTGGTAAACCCCGTAATTTTTCACTGAACATATTCGATTTGTACACAAATACCCTTTGGTTTTCAAATATCCTTAATTATTTCTGAAACATTCTTTCATCTGATGTTAAAAGATTTTTTATGTATTTTGTTCAAATGGATTTGGTTCTGTCGATCATGCGCAGAAAAATAATTTGTTTTCGTTTTAAAATTGTTGAAGAGGACTTTTTCTTTTGATATTATTCGTATTTTTCCGTTTTTGTTTGTGGAAAACATTTACCTTCCTTGATATTTGACGATATATAACCTTGGCCCCCTAATTTTTCGCTGAAAAGGTTACATATGTACACAAATATCCCTAATTATTTCTGAAACTGATTTTTTCCGAATACAGGAAGCGTCCGACTTCGGAAAAAAATGTCATAAAAAAATATTTCTTTAATTTTTATTTCTATTTATTTATTTTTGAATAAGCATTGGACTCTGGTGATATCTTAGAAAATATAATCAAATAACTCTAATAAAATTTCTTCTGGGATTACATATTAAAGATGAGAGGAAAATGTTTTTATTTCAGTATAATTAAATATCTGAATTCTTTTGTAAGCGGAGCTTTTTTTTCTTCAATCATTTATTTGCAATGCTGAAAATAACATAATTTTAATAGTGTGCGTACAGTTTTCTCACAATTTTTAATAGAATTTTTCACATTATTTAGCCGCATAAAGTTTTTACAGTATATGTGATTCAACAAAGTATTTTAAATAGCTCATCGGAATAGTCACCTTGTATTAGTCCGCTATATTTTTGTATATTATATGGTTTAATTTAGCTGAATACAGCTAACAATTACAATTCAGATTTACTTTTCAAAGTGATGCATTTTTCAACAATTAAAATTGTTAGGAAAGTCATGGGACGATCAAAAATTTTGAGAGAATTTGAGACCAGATGTGGTAAAGAATAAAAATTTTTGTAAAATATCAAACTACTTTAAAATTTAGTTATTAAAGTACCAAAAGAAAATATACATTTTCGCAAAAAGAAACTGAATGTTTAAAAAAACAAATGATGTAAAAGCGATTGAATAAACCCGGCAAAAGTAAAATAAATGTATTAAAATATAAACATCGTACAATCTAAACGGCATTAAAAAATGCGAAAATATATTCATCGTAAATAATACATAATATTTGCGTAAAAAATAAGCGAGCTTAAGAAAAATGTGTAATCCTAGTAATGCAAAAAAAAAAAAAAAAAAAAAAAAAAAAGACTGAAATACGAAAATGCATTCACTGTAACCAGTTCATTTGAAGCCTGAAAATCTAACAAAAATAAAGCGAAAATCAAACAGTAAAGAAAAAAAGTTTTCAGCAAGCAAGAAATAATCTTCTTAAAATTTTATGCTATTCTAAAGCTATTCAAGTACGGAAATAATTCACTATAAACGTAAATATTATGATTTTCTAAAAGAAAAAGAAGTATGAAAACAGAATATATGCAAGTCAATACATAATTGTATGCGGAAAAAAATCTGCTATGTGAAAGTTTGTTTTTATACGATTCAAAAGTTATTGATTTACGAAAAAGTAATCTCTGTAAATTTTACGCAGTTGCATAAGAGTAAAAGTGAAATGTTGAAAATATTTAAGGAAAAACGTGAAATAAGCTTGTTAAATATTACAATATTCTCAAAATGTGGAAATGAGGTAATAATTTTTGTAAACATTACTTTTAGATAAAAGGAAAACTAATATTTAAAAAAAAAGAATCTAAATGCATCATATTAGTGAGGTGTTGTTTATGACGGCCAATTATCTACAGGAGGGATATGGGCTCGAAGTGGTGTGTGTGCCCTCCATGGGGATCTTTTTAAGGGAACCTAACCCGTATTTACGCAAAGAAATCCAAGGTTTGAAGAAAACCACGGAAAACTCCGAACGATTTGGCCGATGGCGCGATTGGTTTTGAACCCAGCACCTTCCGTCTTATAGGGCAAAACTGGGAAATTTCATTAGCGGCCACTGGCCGGTAGGACTAGTTTTTTAAGTGGCCACTATCTTTAAACTAGTAGCCACTTTTTTATTTAAAAATACTAAACAGTAAAATTTCTATAAGTATTAATCTAAAACTGAGTAGCCCAAATAAATATGTTAATATAAATATATTGGAAAAAAAATCCTTGATGAAATGCAAAAAAAAATTATTCTCTTGTAAAAAAAGTGGCCGGTAAGAGACAATTTTTCACTAGCCACTTTTCTCATTTACTGGCCCTGTGCCGGTGGCTAGTGCTAATTTTGCCCTTTACGGTATTGCAAAGTGAAAATATATTCACCGTACGTAAGTTTATAAATTCATATATTTGCATAAAAATGTCAAAAGTAAAAAAAAAAAAATAATAATAATGTGCTGATCAAATAAATTTTTTTTTACAAACGCGAATTTTGTTTACATGTATACAAGCTCGGAAATAATTAGCTATAAGCATTTTACAATATATAAAATAAAAACAAACATCAGAAAAATAAAATTTTAGGTTGATTTAATAAGAGTGGGAAAAACGCTGTAAAGTAAGCTGCTTTCACGCTATTCACTCGCTGTTTTAATGTGAAAGTATATTTACTGTAAATTTTCATTCGTTTTCACAATGAAAGCAAGATTCTACGCAGTATTCAGTAATATAGAGTAGGTGGGGGTAAAGATACGCACTTTCCATACATTTTGATTTTTAACGCACAAATTGGTCTAAACTTATGTAATGAGTAATGAGAATGTTAGATTAGAACCGTAGGCAGGTGTCACCATCAACCACCATTCTGTCAAATTATAATTCTGCGAGAAATTGCAATTTAAAAAAAAACATTGCTCTGCGTATCTTTGCCCCATCGGTTGGGGTAAAAGTACGTAGTCGTGGGTATTGCGTATTTTTGCCCAATTACTGTGTGTTTTTGCCTAATTTCCAATAAAACGAATGAGTTATTCAGAAGCATTAGTAAATTTCACTAACATTTATAGTTAAACTGAAAATTGTAAGTTAAACCATGAAAAAAAGAAAAAAAAACAGCGGTCTGTGAGATCGCAAATAGCAGTTAACATCTAACTACTGTGACAAAAATTGTTGCATAAATACTGTGAGCGGTCCCAAAGACCCTTTGATCGTAGAATGAATAAAAGGGTTGACTGACTCATAAGATACTGATTTTGCGCTAAACTTTATGTAAAGGCCTATTATAATAAACGTTATCCTCATTTAGAAATCTTTAGCGATACTACTAAGTATCCAAACGAATCAAAATTAATCTAACATCAATAGTTAAATTGAAAATTGCAAGTTAAGCTATGAAAATTGAATATAGCAGCGGTATGTGAGACAGGAGTTAAGGGCTAAGACTTAAAACAAAATCGTTTTATGAAACAAGAATATTGATTTTTAAAAATAGGTAGGTAGATACCTACGTTCTAAATTGAAAAAAAAATTAACTAGAAAAGGAAAAGGTAATTAACTACCTTATATTAGTTAAGTAGCTATTATATTTTATACTATAAAAAAAATAAAACTTTCCACAACGTAATTGTGGAAAGCTTTGCATCTAGCTAAAACGATAGGACAAAGCCCCGAATCTTAAACTTGTGCGTATCTTTGCCCCAAGACTGATGCGTACTTTTACCCCATTCTGCAGTATTTTACTTAACAAATGCGATCGAGGTAAACTATACGGCATTTAGAAGCTATAAAGCTTCCGTTCTCTACTGAATTTTTGGATTTGTAAAAATTCGAAGTATTGCCAGCTAAACAATAAAGTAAAAATGTAAAAATATTAGATAAAAATGAGAAAATTTAAACTTACCTCATTTTCTTGGTACGGAGTGCTACTTTTTTCACAAAATTTGAACACACAACTACTACACTTGAGACCAAACTACCACCTAGCGGTCATGATTGTAGAAATGTTTCTTCATATTAAATCAGCCAGGGCGTATCTTTGCCCCGTGCGTATCTTTACCCCCACCTACTCTATATCAGTGGATTGGATATATAATGTATGTCTTGATACATATCCGATATTAATTTTCAAGATATTTTCAATAATTTTATATTTATTTTCAAAACTTCGTTGTGTATGATATTTATGATTGCACAATAGGAATGAAAAAGCAGACAAGCCTACATTTATGCATTGTTGCTAGTGGGCGCTCCTTTTAAATTCAAATTTCTTGATTGGTACCACTTTTCTGAAATGGTAAATTTGCCCTTATTTTCGCCTTAATTAATATGTTATTAAATAAGGCGAATTTTAATATTTCAAAAAAGTGGTGCCAATCAAGAAATCTAAATTTTAAAAAAAGTAGCCCACTGGCAGGACTGCATTTATGTTCAAAATTTTCAATAAAAACAAATTATTTTGTATAAAAACATAATTTGCTTGATACTAAATCCTATAGTCTGTTTTTTTTTTTTTTTTTTTTTTATGAATGTGCAAAACAAACTGTTTCCAACTAATTGAACTTCAATTTTATTAAAGACATTTAGAAAAGAATATTAGAAAATAATTTAGAAATTTTTAAAAAGACATTTAGAATATTGTTTTAGTAAGTTATTTCTTGCTAAGTGCAATATGTTTTAGTTTCTAATTTATATTAAATCTGTAAATAATTGTTATAAATGCGTTGATTATTTTGAAAATATAGGACAGTATATAAAAATATGATTTTTGATATCTTGATTTTTATGTACTTTGATTCTACGGATAATTTTGCTTAGATATAATTAAATCTTCTATAAAAGTGAATTTGTTAATCCCTTAATGTAAGATTTAAGTTTCAACAGACTGGCCCCAAAACGCAAACAATATCGCGCATCCTTCGAGCCATTCATTCTATGGTTCGGCAAATTAGTCCTAAGTTGTACCAAACGCACAGGACTTACGGAATGTAAATAGGCAATAGGCATGTGTAAGATACAAATGGTTTAATTTTGTGGAATATTTGATAAGTAATTACAACCCGATGTAATAATTGTGGTAGATATACCACAAAAGATTGATCACCAATCACTAAAATACAACATAAATCAATAACTAATCGCTTGTATTTTTTTCGTACAGAACGTATAATATCACCACTGTCATTTTTGGTAGCAGAAGTATCAACATAACACTCACGGTTCTCATCACAAAATCTTCTTTTTAAAAACATCTTGTGGGGATACTTCTCTAATACTTAAGAAAAGGTATTTCAAAGTGCAAACGTGACCTAGAATAACATGTAAGAGATTATGGTACAAAGATATAATAAGAATATCGTGAGTCTGGTCTGTGCTGTTTGTGGAGGGCAAATTACAAACCGCGAGCGTCGCACCACGGACCATGTCCGTAATATTTACATTTGGCCCGGCTGATGTACTACGGGTCGGGCCCGTGATAATCAGTTTTGGCCCGAATACAAGACTATGTGTCTCGCACTTAGTTTGAAGTTTAAGGGGTTTAATATACTATTGAAACACAAAAAAATGTTCTTTAAACATGTATACTATTAGATCGAAAAGTGACTATTGCGACAAAAAGGTGCATTAATTTAATAGTGTGTATGTGGGAAAAAATCTACATTGTAAACTAGGCTTGTTATCCAGCTATTCGATTGCTATTGAAACGTGAAAGTGCAATTTCTTTCTGTATTTGCATAAAAGTAAAATAAAGTGACACAAAAAAATAACGCGAAGATCAAATTAAATCCGCTACAAGCTTGTTAAAATATACCATGGAAGATCCAATATAAACATAGTATGACATAAAAATAAAGCGAATGTTGTGATAAAAATGCCTAATCTAATAGAGCAAAAAACTCATCGCAATGTGAAATAAACTTGTTATGTAACTATTCAAAAGCTGCTGAAATACGAAAATGCATTCACTGGTAAATTCTAAGCATTTGCATAAAAGAAAAGCGAATTGTATGTAAAACGAAGTAATGTAAACAAAAAATGTTTTCAGCAAATGTAAAATAGGCGTGATAAAATATTACGCTGTACTAAAATTGTTGAAAACTTGAAAATGCTTTTCCCTCTCATTTTATATATTTGCATAAAAAAGAAAAATGAGTATTTCGAAAAATAAGCGGAAACTAAATAGAGTTGAAAATGTGAAGAAAACCTTATGAATAAAATTTACACAATAAAAAAAAAAAAATTGTCACCATAAATATTAATAAAAAATTTATTTTTTAAATTTTAAGTAGGAATTATCTATTCATCAGTAGTACCAAAATTAATTAAAAAGATAAAATGTTGTAAATTATGAAGATTTAAACAAGTTTTGTTGTTCTATAACTATGCGCAGTTCTCTCTCTCTCTCTCTCTTTCTCTCTTTTTTTTTTTTTTTTTTTTTTGATAGATTTGATAGATTTGATTTGATTTTTTAAGTTTAAGAGGCTACTTCAGTCAAATGAAAAGACCCGTTCGCTAATGCTGATCCTTTGGAAGAAATTTATAACGATATCTCGGTTGCATTCCAATATTTTTAAATGATTTTTTTTGCATTGGATAGCTGAGATCGATCTGTATGCAGACCGTTTTTTACTTTTTCGATTTTCATAACAAATTTTTTTTATGAAGATGCTTTCAATTTCGAAACCGGTTCCGAAAATGAAAGCGTCCTCATTAAAAATATCTGTAAACAAAATCGAAAAATTAAAAAACGGCCTTTGTACAGACCGATCTCAGCTATCCAAGGCAAAAAAAATCATTTAAAAATATTAAAATGCAACCGAGATATCGTTATAAATTTCTTCCATAGCATTAGCGAACGGGTCTTTTCATTTGACTGAAATAGCCTCTTGGTAACCGCACACCTTCGGAAGTGTTTTTTTGAAATTTTCTCCTGTATCCATTTTTTATAATGACATTTACTTTAAAACTTTAAAAAATATATAAAAATTTTAGCAATTACCCAGAAATAATTTTTTTAAAGAGAAAAATAGTCAAAATTATGTCAAAATTGGCCTTTTCGCAAAACGTGATAACTCAAAAATAAATCAATGTATTCACATTTTGTAAATTGCATCATAAACAGACTAACTTTCTCTAGGACTTAGACTACACACATTATAATCGCATCTCTATCTCCGATGATATGGCAGTTAAAGTACTAATGTAATGAAAAATTCGCAAAATTTGTCTCAAGTTTGACGTTTATACCAGTGTAAATATAAAACTATTTAATATATTGTCATGAGTGTAGTCTATTCCCTCAAAAGACATTTGTAAAAGAAGTACAGAAAATTTCGTGGCATTTCAAGCATAATTTTTTGTTTTAGAATGTTTTGCGTATAGTAAAAATCTGAAAAACTTCATTTTGAGAAAAAGCAAAAAATATCTATTAGGATAGATGTAACGTAATGTAAATAACGTAATAGATGTAATTTTAAACGGCTGTAAATCGGGTTCTATTTTAGATACAGACAAAATTTAAGCAGATTGCGATAGATAAAAGATTCAATTTTAATATTATTGCAAAAATGAAAAATCGATATTTTGATCGAAAATTACGTTTTAAAGGTGTTCGGATACCTTTTAAACTTTAAGAAAGTTTAAGTAAAACCCGTCAGATTTGGCAACACTGTTTGCAGTCTGCGTTTGCCAAGAAGGGGGAAAAAAAACAAACAAAAAAAAAAAACGGAAAACACAGTTTGATTACATAGTTTTTCTGAACAACAACACCTGCTAGTTTCATGTATTTCCGAACAAAAATGAATTAAGGCTGTTCTTAACTGCTCTGCTCAACGAGCGCAAAACGTTATGACACATTTGTAAATCATTTTTTAACGGAAAGATATAAAATTGGAAAGCCTGGTCATGGAAGCGATTTGGAATTGAACTGTTTTTTCCTTTTTTTGACCAATCAATTACCCATTGAGTTATAAACAATTTCGATCACGTGACAAACCCGTTTTTCGCCCACTTTTGAGTGATTTTTCTACTTTCGCGCGGAAATTCGGTTCAAAACGTCCATTTTGACACTATTTTCTGAAAGATCTATTGGGTTTGCAAAAAAAAGGGAAAAAACCGCTCGATGACATAGTTTCTGAACAACACCAGCTAGTTTCATGCATTTTCGAACAAAAATAAATTAAAATTTATGTCAGGAAGTTGCCCTTTTCGATTTGTGAACAGCCTTAAGATTTAACTAGTTAACTTGCAAATCATCCAGTTTTATCAGCTTTTATTGTTTAACTTTTATTGTTTAACTACCAGTAAATATAAAAGTATCTATTGGGTGTTCCAAAACTGACTGATGGATTTTAAAAGTCAATAACTTGCAAACGGTGACAGATATTTAAAAAATTCTTGCAGGAGTGCTATGTAAGATGTCAGGAGTTTTTATGCTGCGATTTTCAGTTTTAGTTACAAATAGGATCGATAGATGGCGACGCAAGCAATAACCGCTAAATCCAGGCTCGATTTTTCGGCTTCTCTCTTCTTCCATGCGAAAAAAAGGAGATTAAAATGTATTGAATGGATCCCAAAGTACCAAAAATTGCATCTGGACTGAGCACCTATAGAGATCCTACAATTGGAGAGAGATTGGACATTGAAGAAATGTCCGGCATTTCCGTTACAAAGTAGATGGAACGCAGTACAACGCAATGCATTTTTATCAGCATCTAACACTTTTTATTCTATTAAAATTATGAAAATTTCATTTTATATGCCTTCAAAGAGTCTTTCGGAACATAAATATAAGCACATTTCCATTTTAATGAGCAAGAATTCTCAGAAAATGCATCTTTTTTACTACGCTGTTTTACGCTACGCAGCCGTGCGATTTTACTTAGTTATCGGTTTTTGATTTATTTATAGAATTTGTTTTTCATATTTTTTGTTTCTTTTAACAGCAGTGCCCCTATTTAATTTTTTTTTCTAAACTTTCATTTAATGCTTTGATAACAATACTCATTCTAATACTATATATTTACCAGACTTCCATACTTAAAAATAATATCAAAGAGAAGTATCAGTATGTGTAGAAACTTATAAAATATTTTCAGGGCACATAACATATTAAATTAACTTTGAATCACATACATAGTTATATAGGAGTGGTATATGATATGTTCAAATTTTATTGTTTCTGAAATTATCAATGCAAAGATGGTGAAAATTATAATAATTACTGTTGTTTTAAAATGCGTAATAAATTATAGATAGTTTTAAAAAATTGAATTCTATAGTTCATTTTCTATCTGATAATCGGTAAAAATTATTTTCTCAAATATTGCGAACTTAAAATAAAGTTCTTACATGCCCAATCTTCCTCTGCCCACTATTTTAATTAGTAAAAAAAAAAAAAAAATAGAGTAAAAAATGCATTTTCCGAGAATTCTTACTCATTAAAATGAAAATGTGCACATATTTATGTTCTGAAAGGCTCTTTAAAGGCATATAAAACGAAAATTTCATAATTTTAATAGAATAAAAAGTATTAGACACTGATGAAAATGCATTGCGTTGTACGGTGTTCCATCTACTTTGTAACGAAAATGGCGGACATTTCGTCAATGTCCAATCTCTCTCTAATGTAGGATCTCTAAGCACCTATTGCTCTCAGCGCCATCTGTTGTTTGAAATTCGAACTAATTAAAAAAATCCCGGAAAAAATCTCCTGACATCATACATAAACCTCCTGCAAGATTTTTTTTTTCTTTTTTTTTTTTTTTTTTTTTTCATAACTGTCCCCGTTTGCAAGTTATTGAATTTTTAAATCCATCAATCATTTTTGAGACACCCGGTATGTTTCTACGTTTACCGCCGATTAGTGCATAAAAAGTGTTTTAATCAAATACCTTTCAACACATATTAGTTGAATCAAAAACTAATTGAGATATGCCATGGAGTGGTACAATGCAAAATCCTTTAAATCACGCTAAACCTTGAGATAAAAATTATTAGATTGATATGTATGTACCATGGAAAAGTAAAATAAAATCCTTTAAATCCTGTTAAACCGCGAAGATCAAAATAATTTCCGTTTTATTACAGTGTGTTGTTCTCTATTTTTGTGTTTTCAACTAGATTTTTGCGCGGCTGGGATTGTACCCGGTCCGATCCGAAAATTCCATTTGAAGTCGACCCGGGATCGTAAAAAAAAATTCCTCGACCCGCAACCCTACCTGAATCCGAAATGAAAGGAAAGTAAATTATATTTTAATGCAATTATGAAAAGTAATCTTCAATATCTCTAATATACCAATTTTGTTTTATATAGGAAAATTGACAAATCAATATTCTTTAATATTCAATTATAGTAAAACCTCTGAATAGCGAACATCTAGGGATCGTTGAATAGAGTCGGGTCGGGCAGTCCTTAATTTTCTCTTTTTTAGTTAAAATGACTCAAAGTTTCTTTCTGCTGGTCGGATTCGCTCTAGAATAATTCTTGCGGGTCATATTTAAGTTTTTCGCAAGTCGGGTTTTTGGGATTTTCACAAAGTTTGAGCAGAACTATGCTTCAGGTGAAAA
This sequence comes from Maratus speciosus, assembly GCA_963932465.1. Lineage (NCBI taxonomy): Eukaryota > Metazoa > Arthropoda > Arachnida > Araneae > Salticidae > Maratus > Maratus speciosus. The sequence continues at coordinate 85,208,210 of OZ010799.1, read as the reverse complement.
TAAATACGTGTTTGAATATGAATGAGTGTTAAGGGTGTATTCCGATCCAAACTGCTTACTTTCTGATTCATTTTAAAATTCATTTTTGCTCTCAAACGCATCAAACTGGGAAATTCTCTTATTTAGAAACTATATAATGTGCCGTGCTTCTTAATTTTTTGATAAATGCAGAAAACACTGTAAAAAACGCTGTCAAAGTTGGCGTTTTGAACCGAATTTTCCGAAGCGGGAGATCTGGGAATGAAAAAAATGGTCATACGGAGAAAATAATTGTTTAAAAATCAAATTCTAATTAATTGAGCTGAAAATGAAATCACACGGCATGTTAATCATGTCTTCAGAAATCACCCCAGCAAGTTTCATATTTTTACATTTAAAAATGAGTCTGAAAATGTCTCAGAAAATTTCGAGCTGTTGAAGGTGGAAAAATATTTCTTCGAATACACCCTTAAGAATTGAAAAGTGTCCGCTAAATAGTTATTCTCGTTTTGGGAGTATCCATTATTGAGGTTTTATTGTATATATATATTTTTAACCTAACAGTGTACCTTTGGAAAAATCGGGTCAACCCGAAACCGACCAGAACCAATGAAAGTCAACTCAACACAAAACTGACCCGCAGCAAAAAAAAGTCAACCCGACCCACAACAAAAATATACTGCCGACCCGAGCTGACCGGAACCGCGGGTAAAAGTGGATAACTCGACATGATGTAGGACTCTAGTTTGGACACTTTCATAAATAAATCTCAGTATAATAAACGCCTGGTAAAAGCCGATAACCCGACATGATGCAGGACTCTAGTTTGAACACTTTCATAAATAAAACTCAGTAATAGTAATCAGTAATAATAAACGCATGGTTCTACATTTACCGGCAATATTAGCAAATAAAATCCTTTTATTATTGGGGTTCTACTGTTAGAGATGACCCGGGCGGCGTGCACCTAAACCAATCAAATTTTTGGGTAATCGCAAAAAACTGAGTTTCCATTGGTTTTCATTGTAAAACGAAATTTTTACAATGCCAGAAATATGTGATTAAACTATTTTTTGACATATTAGTTAGTAAAATATTTTTTTAAGGCTGTTCTCAAATCCAAAAGGGCAACTTTATGACATAAGTTTCAATTTTTTTTTTCGGAAATGCAGGAAACTGGCAGGTATTGTTGTTCAGAAACTATGTAATCGAGTTGTTTTTTCCTCTTTTTCAAACGCAATAGATCTTTCAGAAAATAGTATTAAAGTGGGCATTTTGAACCGAATTTCCACACGAAAGAAGAATAACCTCTCAAGAAAGAATGAAAAGCATGTTTGTAACGTGATCAAAATCGCTTATATCTCAATAGGTAATTTCTTGATCAAAAATGGAAAACACAGTTCGATTCCAAATCGCTTCCATGGTCAGGCTTTCCAATTTTATAGCTTTCCGTTAAAAAATGATTTCGCAAATGTGTCAAAACGTTTTGCGCTTGTTGAGCAGATCAGTTGCGAACAGCCTTAAGTGCTGTCAGTTTGTGAGGATTAAACTTAATTGTGTTGTTGCACAACTGTATTCTGCTTTTTATTTTTACCTTCAGAACTGATTTGATAACATAAGTAAAAGTTAATGAAAACAAAACTAACTAAAAGCATGTAACGCGAAAGTGCCCCAGTTTTATGCAACTTTTAAGCATTGATTAATGGTGAGTAATATTGAACAAAGCAATATAGCGAATAAAAAATATTGTAATCGAAAACCTTTAGGCATTGTTCGATCTATATTAGTAGAAAAATTGAATGACAAATGAATTAGTAAAACGTAATCTTTTAAAATCTTGATAAATTGTGATGATAAAAACTTACTACTGTCATTCCACAATCACGTACTGTTCTATTTCTATTTTTTGTATTTATAGTCGATTTGGTCTTTAGTTTAACCTCTTTGCGACGAGCGACGCGTATACATGACGCATAGTGTTCAGAATGCTTGACTATTTCTACCATTAATTTTTAATTAAAAGTGTAGTCTTATTTAATTGAAGCATATCTAGAATAGGAAAAATTTACTTTTGAGAAACCAGTGATTAAGATTACAAATTCTATAAATGGCGCAAGTTATTTTGCTTTAGGCTGTTCTCAAATCCAAAAGGGCAAATATATGGCATAAGTTATAATTTATTTTTGTCCGGAAATGCATGAAACTAGTTGTTGTTGTTCAGAAACTATGTAACTGAGCTGTTTTTGCCGTTTTTTGCAAACGCAATAGATCTTTGAGAAAATAGTGTCAAAGTGGGCGTTTTGAAGCGAATTTCCGCGCGAAAAAAGAATAAACACTCAAGAAAGGGAAAGGCGAAAAACGTGTTTGTAACGTGATCAAAATTAGGGATTGACCGAAGCAGCAATTTTGCCGAATACCGAAGCTTCGGTCGAAGTGTATACCGAAGCTTCGGTATTCGACAACCGAATACTTGAAACTTTTTAATACGCATTTTTGCATATATTAGCTTTTTTAATAAGCTTTAATAGAAATTAAATTCTCGATAATTTAATTTTATTCAGTTACATTTTTATTCTTAAATCTAAATTACACAAAAAAATTTAATGACTTCTTTCCACTCACAAATTCATTAACCCATCACTTATTTTTTATTATAGTCAATACCCAAAAATAACATATGAAAGTATTAAACTATACAGGGTATTGTTAAGGATAAGGATTGTCAGAAAAACAAAAGTTCATTCAAATAAAAAGAAACAATGTTGTCATTAAGTTGATTTACTGATTGTCCAAGTCTAATTATAAACATATTGAATAGGAATGTTCTCAAAATACAAAAGGTATCATATCAATTTGTACATTTAACTATTTTCTGTCAAATTATTGATAGAATATTTATATTTTGATTAATATTTTAACATTATGGTGATGAAGATAAGAAATTTGAGCGATTTTGATATAATGGTTATAAAAGCTATAGGATAGGCATAGGGGTATACTTATTTGATGTGTGTATTTTCTTTAATTTTAATATACACCTTAGACACACAGATATGAACTCTGATATACTTATTTGATGTGTATATTAAAGAAAATGCACATTAAATAAATTTAAATTATGAAAACTAATGTAGAAATAATTAAAATTAATTGATAAGGGAAAGATGCTCATCTTCCTTACTTTTTTTTTCTCTGTTGTAGACAGTTGTTTTGATTTCACACCTATGTAGACTATTTTAGGATGGAAAAAGTTTTTTTTTTAAATTAAAAATGGCCTTTGACTTGTTTTTTGTAGTGCAGCTGAACTCTGAACTCATGCACATAATATTGAAACTCATTTTTTAGCCTATTCTACTGTTAAGTAAAAGAGAATTATTCTTTTTCTAAGAAAATACTTATCTGCAACTATTCGGCCGAATACTTAAAAGTATTCGGCCGAAGCCGAATATTCGGTTTACATGTCGAACCACCGAATACCGAATCGACTATTCGGTATTCGGTCAATCCCTAATCAAAATCGCTTATAGCTCAATAGGTAATTTATTGATCAAAAAATGGAAAACACAGTTCGATTCCAAATCGCTTCCATGGTCAGGCTTTCCAATTTTATATCTTTCCGTCAAAAAATTAATTTGTAAATGTGTCAAAACGTTTTGCGCTTGTTGAGCAGAGCAGTTGAGAACAGCATTAAATTTGTATAAGAGTTTATTTCACTTTCGCTTCCTCAATATATTGCATTTAACTGTAAATTCAATTGTGATATGCAGTAATTTTTTTCATATCCACTTGATATTTCTAAATGCATATTTTGCTTATACGAGTATGTAGCAAATTAGTATATTTTTACTTTCTTCTATCTTCAATGGAAGAAAGTATTGTAATCGAAACTTTTTTGACTTTTCGACGGATTTATATGTTTTAGGGTAAGAGATCCCAATAAACATGTTTATATAAAATGTCTGTGTATCCGTGTGTCGCCATTGTGCCATCGAAAAGTGTATGAAGTTACGCAAAGAATTGAACCAAATTTTTTGTATGTCTTTGGCTACGGGCAGCAGGTCCTCCTTCAATTTGAAATTATTCCGCCGAAAGGGGGCGTTATAATAGCGATTTTTGTGCCGTTTTCATTATTGTACCATCGAAAAGTGTATGAAGTTATTAATAGAATTGAACCAAATTTTTTGTTTTGTTTTGGCTGCAGCCAGCATGTCCTCAATTTGGAAATATTCCACCGAAAGGGGCGCTATAATAGGGATTTTTGTATAATATTTTCGATTTTACGTAGTTGTACACCGGCGGCTCGTGAAGTCATGGGAACTTCGTTTTCTGCTAAGCCGGCTATTCGCAAACAGCTGATGTACAATAGAATAACGAAAAACTATTGATTTTAATAAATACCATAATCGAGATTAAGAGGCTACTTCAGTCAAACGAAAAGACCCGTTCGCCAATGCTAATCCTATGGAAGAAATTTATAAAGATATCTCTGTCGCATTTCAATATTTTAAAATGATTTCTTTTGCATTGAATAGTTGAGATCGATCTGTACAAAGGCCGTTGTTTACTTTTTCGATTTTGTTTACAGGTATTTCCTATGAGGACACTTTCATTTTCGGAACTGGTTTCGAAAGTAAAAGCATCCTCATAAAAAATATCTGCAATTAAAATCGAAAAAGTAAAAAACGGCCTGCATACAGATCGATCATAGAAATCATTTAAAAATATTGAAATGCGACCGAGATAGCTTTATAAATTTCTTCCATAGGATTAGCATTAGCGAATGCGTCTTTTCATTTGACTGAAGTAGCCTCTTAACTGTTATTTCCTCCGATTAATTGATTGAAGTAGAGAAATACCGATACATATTCAATAATTTTCTGATATGAAATATGGTATCTTTTTCTTTTACGGAAACTTCCGACTTTGCACTTATGTATAATCTATGTATTTTGTCTTTTGTCAAGTTTGACCCCAAGCTGATCTAAAATATTTTATTAAAACGGTCTCTCATTTATTCAGCATTTATTTCGAAATTATGTACAGTATGTAGCTATTTTTGCATATAGGCTTAAAAACTCGCAATTAGCTGGTCATATTATAGTTTTTTTTTGCTGACCGGTTTCTCATAAGTTATGCTCCTATCTGCTACTAACGTTTCCTGATCGTTGATCCGGTATAATTAAATGAGTGATTTGGTTAAGGTTTTGACCCTACTTCTTGTAGGCTAGTTCAGTATGCATTATATTTTGTGATTTTGTTTCCTCTCTAGTTCAGGAAAAATGCCAAGGCGTGTTTATTGCAAGGGCAAACAGGTCAACTGCCTTAGGACTCCTTGAAGGGCTCCGATATAACATGAGCTTTTTCTTATTATGAGTACAAATTGTGACAACAAAAGTATTGGGTCTGACAATTGAATTTTTGCTCAGGGCCCCAAGTAGGATTAGTCAGGCCCCGAAAAACATTCGTAACTTAAGTTCCTGACATATCGCTCTCATAGTAAATTTATAAATTACATTGTCATTTAGATTTGTTTTTTAGTAGCCTTATAAAACAATATATCTTGTTTGTTGATAATAACAAGCAAGAAAAAAAAAGTTTGGCAAATAAAATATTTTTTAAGGATTAGCGATTTTTAATTTTTCATGTATTGGAGCTCAAAAACCTACTTTCGTAAGAAGTGTTAGCAGGGGTCTGTCCAGACTTTTCTTACAGGGTCCTGTTTTTTGTGAAATTGTGAAGTTTTTCTTATATTTGTGAAAATTCTAGCCATAATTTTGTGAATTTTAAATTATCGACGTCTTCATATTCTAGCCTTCATATATGAAAAGCTAAGTAATATGCTCTTTGGTGAGTTCAACTGCTTACAGGCCAGCTTTTATTTTTAAATGACTAAATTTGTGAAAAGTTTAATTTGGAGGTGAAAAAATTCTGTGAAAGGTCTATTTAAGGGACAAATAATTTTGTGAAGGGTCCTGTTTTGGGATAAAATGTTTTGTGAAGGGTCCTGTTTTAAGATAAATTATTTTGTGAAGAGTGCTTTAAAGGACCTAAAATTTTCCTAAACATATCCCTGGTTAGGTATTATAAATCAAATGTTTATGGGTTTTTTTTCTGTTTGTCTCATAATAAACTTAATTTTGTGCCTGAAATTGTAGTACATAACTGTTTGAGTACTGAATATAATTCAAATACAATAAACCTTATTAAAACGTTATCAGAAGGTAACTGAAAAAAAAAAAAAATGTTTTAGGCGGATATTCGTCTTCACCAGGTACACTGCCCTTTTATTTAAGTACATTTAGCTCCGAAACAAACGTTACTGATAACATTTTAGTAATTAATAGCTTTATTCAATAATAATTGTAAAATAAGCTTAGTTTTCAATTAATTCGGTTTTAACCAGCTTTCAGAAACAACTCTTAAATTCTATTGTACTCTTTCCTCCTGTATATAAAGAAATTTTTTGTTTTGTTTCCGATATGCACAGGCTCAGTTTTCTAAGGTTTTAAGTAATTTTTAAAGGTATATTCATGATATTTAGACATGAAAAAAGAAAAAGTCTGAAATTGTATGTCTAACGTGGCAAATGAGGTGCGTTCATACTATATAGTTTTATATATTCAGATCTTGGTGCAATAGCTGTTGCCCTCAAATGCATCAATACAAAATTTATTACAATTATATATATATTAAATTCAGTAATACGGAAATAATGACCCCATCTTAAATATGACGTAATCACCATGGCAACGTAAGAATCATTACATGTCATGGGATATCATTGAATTAATTACGTATGATAGGATTTAATAGAATGAACAAAACTTTTATTATTATCTTTTTAAGTTTAATTCGATTTTCATAAAATTTGAAATGACTCTGCAAAATTCTGCAACGATTATGTATATTGAATTTTAAACCATTCGGATGGGTAGTTTTTGCAATGTTATATGTGGACAGACGGACGGACCACGCGACGACTATAGATGCTACGTATTTATATAATTACGAATGCACCTAAAAATGGTTATAATGAAATAAGCTTAGTGCTTTTATTTTGAGAAATTAGTTAGTAAATGTAAAATGTTTCCATTTTTATTTTGATTTTTCATCTTTGTTAAGTATTTTACAAAATTAGAGTAATAAGAAAGCTGAAGAAGATAATGTTAGTGAAATGAATTGCAGCGGCATTTTGTTCTTCTTCGCACGGCATTACGTTCCAGACACTGCAGTACTCCCCACAAAACTTTTATCGCATGATAAATTTTTCTTCTTTTCTAAAATCATCTCATTTTAAGATTATCCTAAAATCACCCATCTTCGAAAATGTGTTTTTGAGTAGATCTTGCGGCACTATCAGGATATACAATTCAACCAGGCATAAGAAAATTTATCTATTCTACTTCAGATACCGAGATACCTAATAAGTGGGCTGTTCCTTTTAATTCCTCATAAATCTACTGTAATCTTATTTTTATAATACTTTTAGATGATTCTTCCTTAAAGTACATCTGAAAGAAAGAAAATTATGATATAAAGCTGTGAGGAAAATTGCAGACGAAAATATATTTTCTTTCTGTTAGTGTGCAGAAGTTCTCAGCATGTTATTCTATTCCAGTGATTGCGTTAAAAAAAAGAAAAAAAAAACTTATTTTAAGATTATCCTTAAATTACTCATCTTCGAAAATGTGCTTCTGAGTAGATCAGGGCATGAAATTTCAGTTGAAAAAGCACTAGCCAGATTTAAATTTTTGCTCGCCACTATTTTCCATTCATTCAGATTGCAACGCCGACCACCACACCTGCCGAAAAGTGAACTATTTATGACAAATTGAATTTAAATTGACAATTGTTACAAGGAAATTTCTGTTAAATCCAGAAAAATTTACATTCTTGAAAAATATTAACAATTTTTAAAATGTTAACAGATGTAGTATGAAGAACTTTCTGGTGACCGAAATCATAAAAGAATGTAGAAATTTAAAAATCGAAGCATATTTAATGAAAAAAAAAGATCAAAGTAAGGTTGCGGTAAGGATTCATTGGTTACAGAAATTGTCACATACCGCTAAATGTCATGAAAGATAGAGTTCCTGTTCTTTTAGCATTTCATGTTTGTATAGCGCTGCCTTTCTGCACTGAAATACCGCTTGTCAATCGCAGTTGTAGGGTCAAACTCTGCCAGGGCGGGTCCATAGAAATTCTGCGCAAATCGCCCAGTGTCTCAGTCAGGGTTGCCGGCTTTTAGCCAGGCCAAAAAAAAGCCGGCCGGCTTTTTTTGGTTTTAACCACTTAAAAAAAAGCCGGCTCTTAATTTTAAAGTTGGTTTACAGTTAATTTGTTTTAAATTTGGATCAATTAATTTTTAATACACTTATAAATATTTTCTACTAAAAAAATTGTAGATTTCTATTAAATTTTGTCAAGTAAATAAGTCTATAACTTCTAGAAGGCAAATGTGAAGGCATTATGTCTGAATATATATATATATATATATATATATATATATATATATATATGTATATAAACATTGAAAATAATATAAGTTAGGCTCCAAACTGGTATTTTGAAATTCTATATTACATAGCTCCACATACACTACACATTTTAAAGATTATATTTAATTAATGACAAAATGTAGCACATCAAAATGGAAACATTCTTGTGTGTCCATATGGAGAGATTAAGTTATAAATGTTAAAAGAGAAATTAGAAAGGATATAATATTTGAGGAGAGTGGTACATAAGTGTATAAAAAATAGAGCATTTAAACAAGAAGGAAAAATTCTGTAAATAAAATTTTGAAAAGCTTGTTAAGCATATTCATGCATATGTTGTTCGCAATGTTTTTAATAGTGAAAAATGGTGTTTTTATTAATGACTATGTATAATTTTAAATGTTTACTAGAAATAAAATAAGACTTGTATATTAATAGCAGGGGTACAGAAAATGTTTCTACTCCCAACATTTCCCCCAATCCACATGAAAATTTCCCCAAAATTTTACGGCATGTTATAGATAAATGCTGCATTACCATAGGTATAGAAAATAAAATTTTTTTATCCAATATTTTTCAACTTATGTGTGAATATATATGACAAAGGGTGATACTGAGTGAAAAAAAAATTCTGAAATTCACAGCAAATTTTCTGTAAGGTGATGGAGGGGGGGGGGCAGGGGGGGAATCCACACCTAGCACTTACTATGTTTTTTTCACGGCCATTTGACGAAATTCTCGTTTTTATCAATCTTTTGACGAAATTTGTGGTTATTTTGCGATCTTTTGACGAAACTTGTGATTATTTCGCCTTCCTTTTGACGAGTTATGCGGATATTTCGCCTTCTTTTTGACGAAATTCGCGGTTATTTCGCCCTCTTTTGACGACATTTGTAGCCTTTTTAACGAAATTTGCGGCTATTTCGCGATCTTTTGACGAAATTTGCGTTCATTTTGCGATATTTTGACGAAATTTGAGGGTTTTTTTCGCGTTCCTTTGACGAAATTTCTGGTTATTTCGCCATGTTTTCGAAAAAATCGCGGTTATTCCGCCGCTTTTGGCGAAATTTGCGATCTTTTCATGAAATTTGCGGGGTTTTTTCGCGTTCCTTTGACAAAATTCCCGGTTATTTCACCATGTTTTGGCGAAAATCGCGGTAATTTCGCCCCTCTTGACGAAATTCGCGGTTGTTTTGCGATATTTTGACGAAATCTGTGGTTGTTTCGCGATCTTTTGACAAAATTTGCGGTTGTTTCGCGATCTTTTGACGATATTTGCAGGTTTTCGCAACCTTTTGACGAAATTTGCGGTTTTTTCCGCGAATTTTTGACGAAATGTGCGTTTATTTCGCGATCTTTTCACAAAATTTGCGTGTATTTCGCGATCTTTTGACGAAACTTGCGGTTCTTCCGCGGTCTTTTGACGAAATTTGCGGTTCTTTCGCGAATTATTGACGAAACTTGCGGTTCTTTCGCGATCTTTTGATGAAATTTGCGGTTATTTTGCGATCTTTTCATGAAATTCGCGTTTTTTCTGTAATTCTTGGACAAAATTCGCGCTATTTTTATGTCCGAATTTTCAAATTGATTACCGATTTTTTTTTTAATTTTCGGAACCGAATACCTTAAATTTTCAGAAAATTCGGAACAGAATCACCCCTTCCCTGATATACGGTACATATTATTCTAAGATCGATTTTGTGAGGGTCGCCATACAGTTCTTTTAATTTGTAATAAAATTTTTCATCTCAGGGAATTATGGAATTTGTTATTAAAATCGAAATCAATTGTATATATTTCTGCAAAATTTCCCCAGGTGGTTAAAATTTCCCCCGATCCTAGATCGCCGGATCGGACATATTCTGCACCCCTGATTAATAGCTCTTAAAATTAAGTAATAAAACATGTAGCTAATTAACCATTGTCCTCTTTAATTTTATAAAGCAGTAAAAATGAAAAAATTGGCAGTTGGTATGGCCCTTTTAAAATTTAGCTGGCATATTTGCAATTCTGACTACAAATCACTAGCAAAACCATCTAAGTTTTATTCCAGTATTAATGTCCTCATTATTGAGAAATTGTGTTACTTATTAAACTCTAAATCAATTAATGTCATTAATACTAATTAAAAACACTTTAAAATGTGTAGTTTATAATTACAATGCTTCATTGTATAAAAGCCAATTATAGCCAAAAAAAGCCGGTTAAAACCAATAAAAGCCACCGGCCTGGCTTTTTTTAATTTTAGCCGGCTTTTTTGCAACCCTGGTCTCAGTCTTAAGAGAGTTACCGTATGCATCTTGAGTATGTTGTGACAGCTGAAGCCTCTCACACGTAGCTGTGCTCACTGATAAAACAGCACAAAATTTTAGAATCTGGAGCAAATTGGGGAATCTTGCTGAACACTTTTCACTATAAAACTTCTCCAGCATATCTTTTAGTGTTAGTGGAAGGAACATAAACTTGAATTCTGCCCACTCTGCCAATACAATATGTACTTTTTCATTAAAGAAACTTGGGTTAAAATACACGAAGAGCTTCTTTATTTCTTCTATCCCAAATTCAAGAATTTTTCTTTGGGAGGCCACGACTTCCCTTAAAACACTTTCGCGTGTTGCTGGATTGAGGCCAGATATTCTGAGCGTATATAGTTTGATTTGAAGTACAACATTTAAAAACACTAAACTTACTCGCCAACTTTAAATATTTGCTCGCCAATGGCGAGCTGGCGAGCGGAAATTTCGCGCCCTGGAGTAGATCTTGCTGCACTATCATGATATGCAATTTTCATTCAACCAAATAAAAGCATAAGAAATTTTATCTATTCTACCTAAAATATCAAGATACTTAATAACTGGACTATTCCTTTTAATTATTAGTAAATCTATAATATACCTTATTTTTATAATATACATTTTGACGATTTTCCTTAAGGGTGTATTCCGATCCAAACTGCTTACTTTCTGATTCATTTTAAAATTCATTTTTGCTCTCAAACGCATCAAACTGGGAAATGCTCTTATTTAGAAACTATATAATGTGCTGTGCTTCTTAAGTTTTTGAGAAATGCAGGAAATACTGTAAAAAACGCTGTCAAAGTTGGCGTTTTGAACCGAATTTTCCGAAGCGGGCGATCTGGGAATAAAAAAAATGGTCATACGGAGAAAATAATTGTTTAAAAATCAAATTCTAATTAATTGAGCTGAAAATGAAATCACACGGCATGTTAAACATGTCTTCAGAAGAACAAACAATCTTCTTGAAACACCATCAAAAATTTGTAAATGCGCTAGGCCTTTCGAAAGATCTGAGTCTTTCTTCGTCAGGCGCAAAAAAGACGTCCTTCTACTATGAAAGCAGAGGCAAGACTGAAATGAGAGACAAGGGAAAGGAAACAAGCTGAAGAAACAGCCAATAGGAAGTTAGAAATCAACAGCCAATAGGAAAGTAAAAGACAACAGCCTATCACAGAAGAGAATAATCAAAACAAAAGAACACAAAGTAGGAGGGGCAAAAAATGGGAGGGGGAAAAATACATATAATCCAATATGGGAACACATGAAATTAAAAATGAATAAATAAATGAATAATATATATTAAAAAAAAAACAGACTAATAATAATACAAAAATAAATTAAATGGTAGTACTGAAAAGGTTTTTCCAAGCTGCAGAGAGCATTGTGGAATCAGATTTATCATTAACAATAACATCACGATTAAGATAAATAGCTAAATTTTCAAGAAAGTCCAATTCAGAGATACTATTGGCATTAGAGATAATTTTAGCATTTTGAAAATTAAAACTATGGCCGGAATCCCAAGAGTGCTTGGCAATAGAAGATTTAGAAAATTCTTGATTGATTACATAACGCGAGTGTTCTTTTAAGCGGATTTCGAGATTCCTTTTAGTTTGACCAATATAAGATAAATCACAACCATTACAAGGAACTTTATAAATTCCCCATTTACGAAGATCAGGAACAGGAGATTTAGTGGAGGGAAATTTGAATTTATTGACAGGTTTAAAGATAATGTTAAAATTGAAACGCCGTAAAACTTTAGCTAACTTGAAACATAAAGGAGGATAAAAGGGGAGGACAACCAAATTATCAGGTTTGCTTTTGACAGATTTGGAAAGAGTAGAACTATTAGATGGTCTATTGAATTTCTTCACAGCATTATTGATAACAGAAGGATTAAAACCCCTTTTGACAGCAACGGTTTTTAAGTAATTAAGCTCTTCCTTAAGGGATACAGAATCGGAACAAATTTTGAGAGCACGATTTACATACGTGTAAAAAACACCGATTTTTTGGTTGACAGGATGATTTGAGAGAGCATGAGGTGGGTTAGAAACAGAAAAAGGTTTTCTATAAACACAAGTTTTGAAAGAAGAATCGCATTTGGTAACTAAAACATCAAGGAAAGGAAGTTTATTACAATTTTCTAATTCAAAAGTAAACTGAATATGTGGGTCGATAGAATTGACAGTATGAAGAATGGTAGATATATCAAAAGGATTATCAACTAAAACAAAAGTATCGTCGACATAACGCAATAATTGTTCCGATTCTGTATCCCTTAAGGAAGAGCTTAATTACTTAAAAACCGTTGCTGTCAAAAGGGGTTTTAATCCTTCTGTTATCAATAATGCTGTGAAGAAATTCAATAGACCATCTAATAGTTCTACTCTTTCCAAATCTGTCAAAAGCAAACCTGATAATTTGGTTGTCCTCCCCTTTTATCCTCCTTTATGTTTCAAGTTAGCTAAAGTTTTACGGCGTTTCAATTTTAACATTATCTTTAAACCTGTCAATAAATTCAAATTTCCCTCCACTAAATCTCCTGTTCCTGATCTTCGTAAATGGGGAATTTATGAAGTTCCTTGTAATGGTTGTGATTTATCTTATATTGGTCAAACTAAAAGGAATCTCGAAATCCGCTTAAAAGAACACTCGCGTTATGTAATCAATCAAGAATTTTCTAAATCTTCTATTGCCAAGCACTCTTGGGATTCCGGCCATAGTTTTAATTTTCAAAATGCTAAAATTATCTCTAATGCCAATAGAGTATCTCTGAATTGGACTTTCTTGAAAATTTAGCTATTTATCTTAATCGTGATGTTATTGTTAATGATAAATCTGATTCCACAATGCTCTCTGCAGCTTGGAAAAACCTTTTCAGTACAACCATTTAATTTATTTTTGTATCATTGTTAGTCTTTTTTTTTTTTTTTAATATATATTATTCATTTATTTATTCATTTTTAATTTCATGTGTTCCCATATTGGATTATATGTATTTTTCCCCCTCCCATTTTTTGCCCCTCCTACTTTGTGTTCTTTTGTTTTGATTATTCTCTTCTGTGATAGGCTGTTGTCTTTTACTTTCCTATTGGCTGTTGATTTCTAACTTCCTATTGGCTGTTTCTTCAGCTTGTTTCCTTTCCCTTGTCTCTCATTTCAGTCTTGCCTCTGCTTTCATAGTAGGACGTCTTTTTTGCGCCTGACGAAGAAAGACTCAGATCTTTCGAAAGGCCTAGCGCATTTACAAATTTTTGATGGTGTTTCAAGAAGATGTCTTCAGAAATCACCCCAGCAAGTTTCATATTTTTACATTTAAAAATGAGTCTGATAATGTCTCAGAAAATTTCGAGCTGTTGAAGGTGGAAAAATATTTTTTCGAATACACCCTTAAAGTACATCTGAAAGAAAGAAAATTATGATATAAAGCTGTGAGGAAAATTGCAGACGAGAATATATTTTCTGTTAGTGAACAGAAGTTCTCAGCATGTTATTCTATTCCAGTGATTGCGTTATCCACCATAAAAGTTTTATCGCATGATAAATTTTGCTACTTCAAAAAAAAAAAAAAAAAAACTTAAGATTATCCTTAGGTTACTCATTATCGAAAATGTGTTTTTGAGTAGATTTTGCGGCACTATCGCGATATGTAATTTTCATTCAACCAGGCATAAGAAATTTTACCTGTTTTACTTAAAATATCAAGATACCTAATAACTGGACTATTCCTTTTAATTATTCATAAATCTATTATAATCTACCCCATTTTTATAATACATTTAGATTTTATAATACATACATATATATATATATATATATATATATATATATATATATATATATATAGAGAGAGAGAGAGAGAGAGAGAGAGAGAGATAGTACAAAGCATATTTGTTTTAAGATTTCAAATACACGCTTTCATTTTGTATAAAATGACGTCATTTGCATGTGCTGAAGAATTGCACATGATTTACGATACAGTCTTAAACAACATCTATAGAAAAGTATGCATATGACGTCGCTATCGCGGAATAATACACAAAACCAGCAAAAAGCGATGATGTCATTCAAGAAACTCGACAAAAAAAATCGGTTATCTAATGATTAATATGCTTTCATTTGTTGGTAACGTTAATATGGGTACTTAAAATTAAATATAGTTTTTAATGGCTCCATGTTTTATCGGAAATCATTAATTTATGTTATTTCAAAATAGCACGTATTTTAATTAAAATTTAGTTTTCAGTTATGAGAAAATGGCAGCAAAAAGATATAGTAATCTACAGTTTTCCCTTTACTTTCTACAGAATTGGAATACTTCAGTTGCCATCATTACAGAAATGTCATTAAAAACTACAAAAAAGAAAAAATTAAAAATAAATTGAGATCCAGTTTTCAAAGCAATTTCAGTTCAAAGTACTTTTCCTCCCATACGAGTGTAAAAACTGAATGTGCGATGCTTAAGGGTGTATTCCGATCCAAACTGCTTATTTTCTGATTCATTTTAAAAATCATTTTTGCTCTGAAACGCATCAAACTAGGAAATTCTCTTATTTAGAAACTATATAACGTGCTGTGCTTCTTAATTTTTTGATAAATACAGAAAATACTGTAAAAAACGCTGTCAAAGTTGGCGTTTTGAACCTAATTTTCCGAAACGGGCGATCTGGGGATGAAAAAAATGGTCATACTGAGAAAATAATTGTTTAAAAATCAAATTCTATTTAATTCAGCTGAAAATGAAATCACACGGCATGTTAAACATGTCTTCAGAAATCACCCCAGCAAGTTTCATGCTTTTACTTTTAAAAATGAGTCTGAAAATGTCTCAGAAAATTTCGATCTGTTGAGGGTGGAAAAATATTTTTTCGAATACACCCTTAAAAGTAAAAAAAAAAAAAAATTGCATTAGAGATTATCAGTACCAGTACCGTAATGATACATCTGCTAGTTTTTACGGCTGGCTTATGTAGCGTAACGTTACTTTTTGGTGACGACATTTTGTTCCCTGAAAGAAAGAGCATATCGGGGGCTAATAAAGCAGGGAAGAAATTCGCAGACTATATTTCTGTCAGTGAACTCCAAGTTCTCAGCACTATAGTCTATTCGATACCACGTTATCCACCGTAAAACTTTTATCGCACGATAAATTTTGTTACTTTTTCTAAGATATCTTATTTTAAGACTTCTGGAATCGCCCATCTTTGAAAATGTGTTTTTGAGTAAATTTTGCGGCACTATCACGATATGCAGTTTTCATTCAACTAGGCCTTGGCCTAAGAAATTTGATCTTATTAAGCTAATAACTGGACTATTTCTTTTAATTATTCGTAAACCTTTAATATACCTTATTTTTATAATACATTTACATGATTTTTCCTAAAAATGCAATTGAAAGGAAGAAAATTAAAATATAAATCAGTGAGAAAAATAGCAGGCTATAATTCTGTCAGTGAACTCAAGTTCTCAACACGACAATATATTCGTTATCAATCGTAAAACTTTTATCGCACGATAAAGTTCGGTAATTTTTCTAAGATATCTTATTTTAAGACCTCTGGAATCGCTCATCTTTGAAAATATCTTTCCGAGTAAATTTTGCAACACTATCACGATATACAATTGTCGTTCACCCATGTATAAAAAAAAATGAGTTGTAATTCAGATATCTAATAATTACTGTTTTGAGTAAATTTTGCGGCACTATCACGATATGCAATTTTCGTTCACCCATGTGTATAAATATATATATATATATATATATCTTGTAATTCAGTTATCTAATAATTACAACTTTTTAAAATTCTTTGATTTTTCAGGCATGATGCCTAAATTGTGTAGGGCAACCTTTGTGTGATCATATTGCCGTCAGTAGGGTCTTTTGACGGGAAATTGACCTAAAATATAATTTTCAAACAACGAAAAACATAAAATCTTCATACAGCTATCCTGCTACCGTGACTAACGAGAAATATTGAATTCAGTTCTTTTTACCCGGGGAGGGGTATTTTGGAATTCCGGGAGGGTATTTTCCCTCTCGAACTATTGAAAGAATAGATAAATCGAAATTATTTGGAAAAGGAAATGCAAATAATGCATGGGTGCAAGACCTTTAGTCTCAAGACCAATTTCAGCCTAGGAGAGGTATTGTACTGATAATAAATTCAGTCTTTCAGTGCACAAATCGATTAACACCATCAAATGAAAATGTTCAGTATAAACAGTTAGTTATTGTAACTAACTATAAAAATATTGTATATATATTTTTTCTCGGGATAGTTTGATTGAACTCATTAATTTTCTTTTAATCAAGGTAACATTTTATCACTGTATAAATATGTAGAAAATTGTCAATGTTCCATTGTTTAAAAAAAAAAAAAAAAAAAAAAAACAGCACTAAGGCTGTTCTTAACTGCTCTGCTCAACAAGCGCAAAAAGTTCTGACACATATACAAATTCATTTTTTAACGGAAAGATATAAAATTGGAAAGCCTGGTCATGGAAGCGATTTGGAATTGAACTGTTTTTTCCATTTTTTGATCAATCAATTACCCATTTAAGTGAGCACCATGAGTTATAAGCAATTTCGATCACGTGACAAACCCGTTTTTCTCCCGCTCTTGAGTGATTTTTCTACTTTCGCGCGGAAATTCGGTTCAAAACATCCACTTTAACCCTGGAGAACTCGCTAGTGAGAATGCCCAATTGCTTTTCTTTTACTTTACATTAATATAATATCAACTTTTTTTGGTTGGCTTAGTACTTTTATTCACAAAAGAGGTAAAATAATTGAAAAACGTTTTGAAATTTTAATTAAAATGAAAAATGATTTAAATAAGAGTCTTAAAAAAGTACAACTGTGAGAGAAAATCTCATGCAGCGAGTTCTCCCGGGTTAACATTATTTTCTGAAAGATGTATTGCGTTTGCAAAAAAAAAAAATGGAAAAGACAGCTCGATGACATAGTTTCTGAATAACACCAGCTAGTTTCATGCATTTTCGAACAAAAATAAATGAAAACATGTCAGGAAGTTGCCCTTTTGGATTTGAGAACAGCCTTAAAATGGAGTTAGTCGGATTGTCTTCTGAACGCCTTAATTTTGCACCACATAGGGAAATAATAGCAATTTACGAGGAAAAGGTTTTAATCATTTTATTTTATTGTAAAAGACAAATTTGAGCTATAACTGAAGAGCGATCTTCTAGCCCAACTCCTTCACTTGTACCTAATACTCGGAAATATTTTCGGTAAGGATTGACCGAAACAGGTTTTTAAGACTGAAACCGAATTTCGATAATAATCCTATTTTCGCCGAAAACGAAAATCTCCAAGAATTTTTAAAAGTTATTATTAGATACAAAGATGTACATAATTATTAATTACACGTGTAATTATATGTGTGGCCCAAGTTGTTTCTCTGCCTCTGATCAAAATTTTTCATTTTCGCATGAAATAAAATGTAATTAATTGATCAAGGATACAAAAAATGATTTTCTTAATTATACAAATTTCATCTAAAAAAGTATACATACCTCGATTTACCTTTTTATAATGATTTTTGTAAATGATCATGTTATACTAGAACTGTCTCAAAGAATATTCGAAACACTTCTAAGGTTTCAAACTAAACATTTTCTATTACTGTTAAGTCTGTAGCTTTTAATGAGCTCGTGAAAAGCGTCTTCAAAGTTTAGTCCTATATGCATTGCTTGATTTATAATTTGAACTCTCATCTTGAGTCAGCCATGACTGATAATTATAAACAGTGAAGTTCATAGCAATAAATAGTGTCTCATTTGAGCCAATACAGCTCAAATCAATGAGTAATGTTGAAAATTCCCGAAATAAGAAATGAGATTTTTCGAATACAGATAGTTTTGGTCGAGTTTCCGTCCAGCCGAATCTTCGGCAGCATTTTCGCCGAAAACGAATTTTCGGCGAAACTCGGATTTTGAGCTGAAAATGAAAACAAATTTTCGGTCGATCTCTAGTTTTCGGTCTTAGCACGGATGGACTTCTTACACTCATGAAATGTTTATTTCGTACCCCTCCCTCCTTTCCCTATAGCTTCCATAATTCATAAATTTCTACGAGCGCAGGAACTAATCCGCAAACTTTGCCTCAGAATTTCCTTATATTTGTAGCAGCACGCTAAATGTGTACCCCTTGGTTGCTTAGTTTGAATCAAAAACTAAATGTCGAAGACATTCATATGTGAATTAATTTTTTTTTTTTTTACGATCATGTGAAGTATTTACTTATTTTAGAATTGATTTACCTAATATTTGCCCCCCCCCCCCCCGCCCTTTCCATCTATTCAAGCATTGCTTCTTTGTTCATAAATATTAAATGCATCAAAGTGCTTTTATAAAATGGTTAAATACAGCAGTGCTATTCCTCCATTAAAAACAATGCTTCGCTAATTTTTGTTTAAAACGAGTGCGAGTTTGACCTTTTATGAAGCTTTTTGAAAGTTTCAGCGAACCATTATTGAAAATCTATTTAGTAATTATTCCTTTCAAAAATACTTTGAATGTGCAAATTTGACATAGCAAATTAAATCAAAACTTAATTGTTTAGTTCATTTATGAAGTTAATTCATGTATTTTCCTTTACACATGTATCGAACTGGTATTGGATTAGTCTGTTATTCAATAAATTCATATTTTAAGAGATTAATTATGACCAATTTTATAGAAAAGTTTTGCAAGCTGTTAAAAGCGAATTAATTGAGAAATAAGCTTCTTTTAGAATAAGTAATTACTATTGAACAAAGCTTTTAATTAGTAGCATGTTATCGATGACGTTTTGGAATGTAATTGTATTTTATTTAACACTTTGAGGTATGAGCGATTTCAACCGCATATCTCCCTCTAGACTTCAGGATACTTGGTACTCTTCATGATTTTTTTTTATAAATACTTGGAAGATACGAATTTTAATGTTTTTTTTCATAAACTTCAAACTGTTCTTATTCATAATCAAGAAACTATTTAAATCAGGGGTGATTCTGGGTTTAAAAAAAAAAAAAACTGAAATTCACAGCAAATTTTTTGAAAAGTTACAGCAGGGGGAGGGGGGGGGGAATCCACTCCCGACACTAGCTATGCGTTTTTTTCTGTTGTCCTTTGACGAAATTCGCGTTCGCCATCTTTTGACGAAATTTGCCGTATTCTCGCGATCTTTTGACGAAATTTGCCGTATTCTCGCGATCTTTTGACGAAATTTGCCGTATTCTCGCGATCTTTTGACGAAATTTGTCGTACTCTCGCGATCTTTTGAGGAAATTTGCCGTATTCTCGCGATCTTTTGAGGAAATTTGCCGTATTCTCGCGATCTTTTGAGGAAATTTGCCGTATTCTCGCGATCTTTTGACGAAATTTGTGGGTTTCTTTTCGCGATCTTTCGACGAAATTTGATTTTTTTTTCCGCGATTCGTTGGCGAAATTTGCCTTTTCCCCCGCGATCCTTTGACGAAATTGGCGATTTTTCTGCAAACGATTGACAAAATTAATTTTTTTCGGCGACCATTTTTTGTAATTCGCGATATTTTTTATGTCCAAATTTCGGATTGGTAACCAATTGTTTTTTTCGGAATTTTTGGAAAATTCGGACCAGAATCACTTCTAATTTAAATGTATTAAATATTAATATTTAATGAGAAATTATTGAAAAAGCATGTTTTATATTTCTGAAAAAACATTTTTGAACATAAAATTTTACATAAACTTGAATAAAAACTTATCCAAATGTAAAAATATCTGAAAATAGGTTTTAATAAACATTATTTAGTAAAACTTGCTTTTGTGGGGTACATTTCAAAGCACAAAGAGTAACTCCACAAGGTTCACAATAAGTTCGAATTAAGGGTGTATTCCGATCCAAACTGCTTATTTTCTGATTCATTTTAAAATTCATTTTTGCTCTCAAACGCATTAAACTGGGAAATTCTCTTATTTGGAAACTATATAATGTGCCGTGCTTCTTAATTTTCTGATAAATGCAGAAAATACTGTAAAAAACGCTGCCAAAGTGGGCGTTTTGAACCGAAAATAATTGTTTAAAAATCAAATTCTAATTCATTGAGCTAAAAATGAAATCACACGGCATGTTAAACATGTCTTCAGAAATCACCCCAGCAAGTTTCATGTTTTTACTGTTAAAAATAAGTCTGAAAATGTCTCAGAAAATTTCGAGCAGTTGAGGGTGGAAAAATATTTTTTCGAATACACCCTTAAGAAAATTAATTCTAGATGCTAGATAGAAAAATAATTCTAGATAGAAAAATAATGCTCTGATTCTAGATATTCTCATATACATATTTCTGTTTAGTGCTGCTACAAAAGTTTCGTAGATAATATATGAAAAGACAGAAAACGTATGTAGTATATTTTTATAGCTCAAACAGTTAAAAGGTGACCCCGAGTTAAACGTTGTTAAAAGTAGTAAGACAATTAAAAGTTGGCTTAGTTCGCTTCTCCGAAAACGACAACCCGAGAAACCCGGCACAGCATTTTTCATTATGCGGCTTTTCCTATTTTGTGAGCGAATTTCGCAACCACGTACGTTATTTCCAACCCTGGATATCCTGTATGTAATAAAAATGAAAAACAATAACTCCATTTTGGTGTCCTAATACCAAAGTTATTTACCAACTGTTTATTTACTAACTGTTAATGTCGAATTTAGACTAGATGGCTAGTCTTTTCTGGCATATGACAAATAAAATTTAAAGAACTTATGTCAATTTGAAACGTCTAAATCTTAATAACAGCCTGCAGTTTGTCATATTCATACTGTCACATAAATATTAAATTCTTATTTCCCATTTATAAATTCAGGTGAGTTACTAGCGTCGCTTATGTTTAAATCTTTTTTTTTTCCCTTCCAAAAATACAGCTTTTGCATATATGATTTTCCCCATGAATAAATATTTTTTGCAGTAAACGTATATATAATACTTGGAAACATGCGACACAGTATTCTGCATTTCGATTTAAATATTTGGATATAGAAATAGTAATCGAACAGTTCTTGGATTTTGACAAAATAAGAGCTATTTCTTAGACGTATCACATATTTCCATGTATATATTTTTTTAATTTCTGGGTTTTTAAAATTTTTCTTCACGTACCCGTGTTGACTGATAGATCCATATGTAAGAAAAAAATTTACTAAAGTATATTCTATTGAATGACGCATTTTTGTTTTAGAAATTTAGATTAATTTCTTTTTTGGAAATGCATACTTTTAAGCCAAGTAGTAGTTGCTCATTGCTTTCAATCTTCGGAAATCTGTAATTTATAACCAGTGATGAATTCACTGGTAGCCCGGGGAGACATCCGGAAGATTTGAGATTTTGTGTTTTCAATGGTCAAAAAGTGCAATCCCCACCCGAACTCTATAATGTATCCCCGGAGCCGCAGAAATCCCTCCCGGAGAAAAGTGTCTGAATTCAGCACTGTTTATAACAGAATGGAAAGAAATAAGTGTTTTACTGATTAGATTTACTGTGATGGAATTAAGATTACGGAAGATTTCTCACTAATCACAATTTCATTTGATAACACATGGCTCACTGTATTCTACTGTATAGATTTGAAACCCAACCATTAGAAAAAGGACGTAACTTACTTGTTTGAATTTTGCTTCGATAATGTAATTTTGTAAATAATTTTTGCCGTTTTGTATTTAAGAAAATTTACTCGATGATGGTTTTAAAGAAAAAAACCGAAACGTCAAGTATTTTTATTTTGTGATTTTAATTTTTAGATCTGTGTTTAAAATCTGTGAATAAAATATAAGTTGGTTAGCAACCTTTTGTTTTATTATCACATTTGTATACAACGTAATGTTCTTTTTTTTATTATTAGGACGTAACTTAATTACTACTGATCAAATTTAAAAAGTAATTGGCACTGCCAGTTAGATAATTTTGATAAAAAGGTTTTAGTATGCTCGCTCGACATCTTAGAAAGGAAAATCTAAACGGTTAAAATTCACGGAATTTTTAAAAAAAGAAGTACTTAACTGTTTTCGTGTGTAAATAAGATCTTATAATACCAGATTTTTTAAAATATTATTCGTGTATTTCTTGTTAATTAAATGTATTCACCAATAAATTTTAAAGAACATGAATGACTCGTTAAGTTTATAAAAAAAAAATCATTCAGTCTCTGTTTCTAAGGTTAAAATATACATCAAATAATTCTCATGGCTCTTACTACTTTAACAAGCTGCATTTTTCATTTTCTCTCTTAATAGTTGCCAAACAAATTTTTGAATTCGGCGAAATTTCCTACACAAATCACGTCCGATTCACATTTTCTCCCATTGATTTTACTGGACATGCAATAATTCCATGTGTTAAATATTCTACGATCATCGACATTTTTTCGATGTTTCAGTATTATAATTAGTGCTTGCTATCAAAAATGGGTCATGTTTCAATTGATTCAAGCATAATTTCTGTGCAAAATCAATGGCACGAAGCCTAAATCTTTATTTCTACATCCACTTCAGCTATTTTCCGAAATTCAAAACTTAATTTTGCGTTTATTTCGTGACATCTTATCACCATAACGGCATCCTAATTAGTGTTGCCACTTCAATTGGCATAATTCCGAAAGTGTTTGCCGAGTTTTGCCAAATTTCCAACGGGATTTGACTGCACTTCACTTCTGATCGTTTAAGTGCCCGCGCACTTTAGTCAAATGGCACTACTGATTTTAAAATGAAGTGAAATAAGGTTCATTTTTAACTTGCACGTAATGTAAAAAATGCTTTCGAAAGGTTTTATATTTTGTTTAGTATGATAAGTTTAACTGTGTTTTTTTACTTTGCGGAAAAAACTCGCGGGGAAAAAAATCTGGAAAAGAAAATAAGTTCATATTTTGATTGAATTTTTTCATTATCTGCGTAACTTAAAAGTAATAAATTAAAACATAAAAAAAAAAAACTTTTTTCGCCAATATTTACATGATTTTAAGGCTGTTCTCAACAGCTCTGCTCAACAAGCACAAAATGTTTTGACACATTTACAAATTAATTTTTTAATGGAAAGATATGAAATTGGAACGGGAACGCCTGACCCTGGAAGCGATTTGGAATCGAACTGTGTTTTGCATTTTTTGATAAATAAATTACCTATTGAGTTATAAGCGATTTTGATCATATGGCAAACACGATTTTCACCCTTTCTTGAGTGGTTATTCGGTTCAGAATGCCCACTTCGACACTATTTTCTGAAAGATATCTATTGCGTTTGGGGGGGGGGGGGGACCCGAAAAAAACAGCTCGATTACATTAGTTTCTGAACAACACCTGCTAGTTTCATGTATTTCCGAATAAAAATAAATTAAAACTTATGTCAGGAAGTTGCCCTTTTGGATTTGAGAACACCCTTAAGTGCAAATATTTCACAAAAATCATACCTATACTACGCTAGATTAATTTTAGCACAATTCTTCTAATTGGTAAATAAGTCATGTGAGTTGTAATTATAACTCACATGCCTGTACTACTCGCATGTAAGTATAGAGGAAATATCAGATTTTTATTAAAAGCTATTGACTTTTTTTTTTTTACCTTGGCGAAAATAAATTAATCGGACACTTCAAACTCATTTTCCCTTAAAATCCCCACGGAAAGTAACTCTGTGAATTAGCCCTCACAAGCTCTAGTCTTTCCACTTAATGAGGGAATTTGATTTAAAATAACGCCACTTGGTCAATATTTCAGTTTGGTTTCCTAAATTTTTTCTGCTACCCCCCTCAGTCCCAAAAATAAATAAATAAATAAAATAAAAAATAAAAATCCTTAAATTGACACTGTTCATCGCCCTATCTTTAACACTATTTTTTTTTCTTAACTTAAACGCAACACATAGTTCTATCTTAAGGTTGTTCTCAACTGCTCTGCTCTGCGCAACAAGCGCAAAACGCTTTGACACATTTACAAATTTATTTTTCAGCGGAAAGATACGAAATTGGAAGGCTTGACTATGGAAGCGATTTGAAATTGAACTATGTTTTCCATTTTTTGATCAATAAATTACCTATTGAGTTATAAGCGATTTTTATCACGTGACACTCTTTTTTTCACCCATTCTTGAGTGATTATTCTTCTTTCGCGCGGAAATTCGGTTCAAAACGTCCACTTTGATACTATTTTCTGAAAGATCTATTGCGTTAAAAAAAAAAAAAAAAAAAAAAAAAAAACGGAAAAAATAGCTCGATTACATAGTTTCTAAACGACACCTGCTAGTTTCATGCTAGTTCTAAACAAAAATAAATTAAAACTTATGTTATAAAGTTGCCCTTTTGGATTTGAGAACAGCCTTAAGTATAAATTTTCTACAAAAATCATAGCTATACTACTTAAATACGGAGGAAATATCGGATTTTTATTCAAGACTATGAACCATTTTTAACCTTGACGAAACTAAATTAGTC
Source organism: Maratus speciosus (assembly GCA_963932465.1). NCBI lineage: Eukaryota > Metazoa > Arthropoda > Arachnida > Araneae > Salticidae > Maratus > Maratus speciosus. The sequence continues at coordinate 85,182,976 of OZ010799.1, read as the reverse complement.
GGAAACTTCAAACTCATTTTCCTATTCTTTGAAAACGAACAATTTTTTTTTCTCCTGAAACCAACCCTGTGAATTAGTTCACGCAAACTCTAGTCTTTCCATTTATTGCGAGAATTTGAGTTAAAATAACCCCACTTTGATGATGGTTCAGTGATTTTTATTCGTCAGAGGTAGATTTACGTAACCTTACGCTAATGAATGAGAAACTGCTGAACAAAGAACGATTTTTAATTGGAAACGCAGAATTACTCTTCAGGGTAAATTGATCCCGGTCTTAAGTCCCTATTACGACGTTCCGTATTCTGATATTCCTTTTAAAAATGGATCCCAGATTCGTAAATTTGAATTAAAACTGGCGACGATTCTGAGAATGAAACAGAAGTTGCTTCTGTGAATGGCCTGCGTTGCGTTGCGTAGAACAAAAAACCTTCAGATAATTTAGAACCTCCGTTCTATTATAGGTTTTGGTTTCGACTGAAATTAGTTTTCTGTTTAATATTTAATTAGGACTTGTTACAGGAAGGAGGGGGATATGAGACGGGTGCAGTACACACATATCCCGCGCCTATAAGATCGTTCAAATAGACTAAAAACTTTATAAATAAGATATATACGTTAAAAATACATATAAACAAGAACTTTTATATGAACTTGTACAAATAAAATTAATGAGAAAGCGTAATACACTGTATGGCCAAAGGTGACCGGTCACTTGTGATTTTAGACGTTTTGTTAAATATCTAGAAAAATACATGAGGAATTAACCTGAAACTGCAGGTGTGTAAACAGTATAGCATAGGTCATATGTTTCTGCAAAGATTATTTCCTGAAAACCCATAGGGAATCGTCAACAAATTGAAAAAGAACGAATATCTTTTGGATAACCCTGTAAAAACTAATGTAGCAAAAGCGTTCAAACTCGAGATTATTAATAAGTGGCTTATCATAATATACTTTGTTCATTTTCATGAGGATAGCATGTATAATCTTAAAGAAATTAAGGTTTTTATAAAAACAGTCCCAAATTTCGCCAAGATTTTTGCTTATAATTTTTGCTTACAATTACTCTTCAGGATAAGTCTTGTAATCATTTTAAAAATCGAAAACATTTTTTTGACGAATTTACACGTTACAGACAGAGACATTGGAGATTCCGAAAAACACATTTTTAGAAAAAAAAATGCCGTCGGTCTGTCTGTGTGTCTGTAAACGCTCGATCTCCCGAACAAATTGAGATAGAGACTTGAAATCTGGTGTGTACTTAGTATGTAAGAATCTGAAGAAGCTTATTGAATTTCATTAACCTCGATTATCCAGACTATTCTTTTCGGACTTTCGAAATATTCGTTCTGATAAAAGGTATATAAAAATATTGTCATTTAATTGTGGCACTGTGATAGCGAATTTTGAAATATTAGCATGTATGAGATAGAAGAAAGTTTTGGGATTGGCCCATCCGACTACTTTGAAATTGATATTGAAAAATATTTACTTAACTGGAACCGTTGTATTACAGTTAAAGCAAATTGATCTAATCTCAAGTACTTATTACATTATCATATACTGAAGTTTCTTTGAAGAATAGAACTCATATTTGTAAATTTGAATTAAAGGTGGTAGAATTCTGAGAACAAGGCCAGCAGTTGCTTCCGTGAATAGGATCTATTACGAAAAACGCAGAATTCCCCCCCACTATGAAATAACTGGGAACCCCCGTTGTTTATAGGTTTTGTTTAGCTTGAAATTCGTTTCCCTATTTAATATTTAATGTACGGTTGCGAGAAATGAGTTTTTTGACTGTCTGTTTTGTAAATGTCAGGTTTTTTTTTTTTTCGTTTTTGAGGGTTTTTTTCTTTTTTTTTCTAAACACATTATTCCATTTCTTACATGTTAGAACTAAGGATCCAGGTTTTAAAATAGATTATAGGTATAAAGATAAGAAAAAATAACAAATTCAAAGGATTGAAAAAATATACGATGAGACATAGAGTGTAATTCATATTTAGTATTTATTGTACGGTTGCAGGAAATGGGTTTCTTGACTTGTCAGTTTCGTAAATGTCAGGGCTTTTTGGCGTTTGATTTTGCTTTTGATGTTTCTTTCTTATTTTTTTTTCTAAACATATTTTATTCCATTTCTAACATGTTAGAACTAAGGATCCAAGTTATAAAATAGATTATAGGTATAAAGATAAGAAAAAATAACAAATTCAAAGGATTGAAAAAATATACGATGAGACATAGTGTAATTCATATTTAGTATTTATTGTACGGTTGCGGGAAACGGGTTCTTGACTTGTCTATTTCGTAAATGTCAGGTTTTATTTTTTTTTTTTTTTTGCGTTTGATTTTTTTTTTCGTTTAGGTTTTTGAGTCCCCCCCCCTCTAAACACATTTTATTCCATTTCTTGTATGTTAGAACTAAGGATCCAAGCTATAAAATAAGTTATAGACATAAAGATAAGAAAAAATTATAGTAAACTCAAAGGATTGAGAAAATATTCGATGAGATATAAAGCGAGTATAGGTATCCTTAACTTTCTGCGATTTTCACTTAGTGCGACATTTTCCCACCAGATGTTTCCTTAAAAATCCTCCGCTCATCAACGGGGGATAGAATAATAATTAACAAAATTCAAAGATCGCAATGTAGAAAGTCATGTGAATATATCATTGTTTACATTGCTTTTCCGCTTTATTTAAATATCATAAAATTCCTGTGCATGTTTTCCTACATACATAAGAATGTATAAATTTCTCGGATTTAAAGAACTTGAATCTTTTAACTAATATCATATATACTAATTATTTTTTTTTTTTTTACAAATAGTTAATGTGTACTAATGGAATATTATAAAAATAGCAAAATGGTTTTTTAAAAAAACCACTTAAAAAAACTTATGTTTTTTGACACTCAATATAGAAAATTACTTTTTAAAACTTTTTGTATTCTTCACAAATATCCCCCAAAAACTGAAAATATCCTGTCAATAAATTTTATTTGCATTTAGAAAGCAAAATTTTCATGTAATATTATAAAAATAGCAAAATGGTTTTAAAAAAGAAACTCAAACTTTATTTTTCTACACTTAATATATAGAAATTTACCTTTTAAGCTTTTTGTATTCTTCACAAATATCTGAAAAAAAACGGAAAATACCCTGTCAATAAATTTTATTTATCTACAAAGCAAAATTTTCTAAATTTCTAAAAATATAACTATTCTTTTTAGCAAACTATTTGTAAAACCTATTCTAAACACTTCACTTAAAACGAACGAAATTTTAACTGCTCTAAGCAAATTTTCCATTATGAAAAATGTGCTAAGAGAAAAATCCGCTACCTCATCATTTCCCTGGTGTTTTAAAACCACTTATAAACTTGTATGATCAATATTTTCAAGAAAAAAAATTCCAAAAATATGTCTGGAATTTGAATTCCCAAAGAGCGCTTCGACTATTTTTCATGTTTCACGATTTTTTACCCTGTAAATGATCCGTGGAATTTTGCAAACTTGATCTTTCTAAAACAGTACTAAAGTCAATTTTAACTTTTCGTTTTCTTTCTTGCAATTCTTTTTTTCTTTTTTAACCAGCTTAAGTAGGAAAGTACTATATCTTTTAGCTTCAGTTTGTCAGCACATTTAATTTTTCATAAATGTCCTAATAGTTGTTACATTGTTAAAATATATTACTTAAAAAAAGAGTAGTTTTTATAAAATTCGTTATAAATTTTTTCCTCTTTGCGAAGTTAAACTTAGTTACTTTTGTCTACGAGCAATTAATGTTAAATTTCATATAGATTTAAAAAGAAGAAAAAATTGATAAAAATGACTACAGTAAACATATAGGGGATAGTAGGGGAATGGCGCTCATTTAAGGGAAAACATGAATAGCTAGTTAAACTTAGACAAAAAATCAATATTTTATTAACGAAATATAACTCCAAAGCACAAGAAAAAGTTTGCAATCAACTAATTTTCATAAGTTTTAGGAATTTTTTTTATCGTTTTATTTAAATAACCATCGATTGAGTGGTAATGCCCGACATGGTAGGGTAATTGCGCTCAGAGTTTGAATACAACATTTAAGTAAGACAAAAGTCACATATGTAGCTGTGTGGGCTGTTCACACCATTGCAGACTTTTTGCAACCACTTTACACATATTGTGCACATATATTGTGTTAGACATATAGTGGGCTACTTTTGTTTAATGACATATTAATTAAGGCGAAAACCGGGGAATTTTGCCATTTCAAAAAAGTGGTGTCAATCAACAAATTTCAATTTAAAAAAAGTTGCCCACTGGCAACACTTCTTCTGGAATTCCACGCGTGCGCCATTACCCGTTATTGCCATGTTGGGTTTTAATGCATTATAATTGGCGTAGCAACGCACTACAAAAATAAATAAAAGCATGAAAGTACAGCTAAATGTATATATATTTGTAGACATAATGAGTAAATTAATATTTGAAAGTAAGAGTGTACACTTACCTTCAAGTTAGATGTTGTAGAATTTTATAATAAAACAACTTCAAACTAATAACGCGAGGACACAAAAATACTTTCCTCCCGACGGGCACTAAATCCTTACTGGGAACTTAGGATGAAGTTCGCTAGGTGCCGGTACCGATCTCACGTTTTTAATTCTATTCTGTTTAGAGATTAGAGGTGAGCGGGATTAACCTTCTGAGCGTCATTACCCTACTTTCCTCTAAAGTCTAAAGGCTTAAAAACTACAAAATACACAGTATGAACTTTATAAAAGCTTACTGTTATACTGTAAAACGAAAAAAAAAAAAATAAATAAATAAAATAGCTCGATTACATAGTTTCTCAAAAGCAACACCCGCTGGTTTCATGCATTTCCGAACAAAAATAAATTAAAACTTATGTCATAAAGTTGTCCTTTTGGATTTGAGAACAGCCTTAAAACGTTAAAAACCTAGAAAACTTTTAACAAATTACTGGGTCTTGAAAATGCCACCGATTGCGTCTGTGAAACTAGTACGTCTGTTTATTAGATTTTTTAAGCCTTTATGATTACTGTTATCACTTTTAACATTTTTATTCTATTGATCAGTTATTTTTTTAAAAATATAATTCTATATATAAAAAAAAATGTTAAATAAAAAATTGGCAACACATTTATCTTTACACGATTGAATTAATAAAAGTATTATTGTCCGAAGCCAGTTTTTAATTTAATAGTATGTTATTATAGTAGGACTTTGTGCCACATGTGACTCCATGTCCATGTGTAACATGTTTTCATATGTAATACAGCGGGTTCGTGCATCTGTGATACCAACAAGTAAGAGAATTGTGTCAAGCAGGATAGCTCAGTCGCAGTGTCGACGCATATAGCCAAGGTCCCAGGTTCGAATCCCAGCCTATATACTCTTCACCTCTGTTGGGAAAATTTATTCACTATTGTCCTCAACCTAATTAATTTCAATAGAACCTCGATTCTCAAACGCGTCAGTTATCAAACAATTTGAATCTCGGACAAGAATTCCGAGTAAAGTTTGATTTTGTTCTCGACCAGAAATTCGGTACTCGAAATAGTTAGAGTATATTGTCATCAAATTAGCCGAAATAACCTCCTCAGCAAAAGCGGTCAAATAAAAAATTTTATTGGGCACAAAGCGCACATACTTTCTATTTTGAAGTACAGTAATTGCGTAGTGTAATTGCGTACATTAATTGCGAAATTCATGTATGTTGAGGTCCTTGTACAGCGAGGTTGCTAATTTTATTTATTTATATTTTTCTTCTTTTTTTTTTATCTTTCTATTTTTCTTCTTTTCTATTTCTCTTTTCAAAAGGTACCAGTATAAACATTTCGAAGTAACTCGTGTCAAAATAGACGAAGATATAGATAAGACCAGTTACATGCAGCAAAGCATTAACATTTTGTACCACTTTGAAAGTGATAAATCTTAGATATCTAACTATGATCCGATTAACAGATTCTAACCTTGAAATTGGCACTTCTTATAGATTAAAACAAGTATTTGATTTTAACAATGAAATCTTGTAACAAAGGTAATATATCAAACACACGGAGTTTGGATCATCTTCAAGCAGGCAAGTTTAGACCCTTCGGGATGATCGTCTTTTACATAATTTTTAATCTTTTATCACAGGTATTTCAAAACTGATATTTTTGCCTAATTGAATCGGGAAAATGCTCGGATTAAATAAGGAAAAATGTACAATAAAAATTTACTGGTGAGAATAATTACGGATTCTGATCACCTTACGCGGCACGTATACCGGTCGCTCGTCCCCAAGGGGTTTATAGTAATTGTAGCGTTAATGAAACTCATGTATATTGAGGTCCTTGTACAGCGAGGTTGCTAATTTTATTTATTTATATTTTTCTTTTTTATTTACCTTTCTATTTTTTCTTATTTTCTATTTCTCTTTTCGAAAAATATCAGTAATATAAACATTTCGAAGTAACTCGTGTCAAAATAGAAAAGTAGCTTTCATACAAAGGCAAATACATAGGCAGTAGTTTTTATACAAAGACAACTGCTAAACAGATTCGACGAAAAATTAACATTTTGTAACTCTGAAAGGGATATATCTTACGTATCACTTCATATCTTCACCTTAAGTCTATAATAAAGACAGTAATATAAGCATTTTAATTCACTAGTAATATAAAAACGTGCATAAAACGAACTAGATAGGTCAAAACATTTTGTAACAGTTTCGGTGAAGCAACATTTTGTAAACACGGAAAGTCCTATTTTTTATACTATCCCCCCCCCCTCCCCCCGCGCGCGCATTAGTTTCAGCTCACGTTTATAATTAAAACAATAATAATAATAATAATAAAAACTACTACATAAAAAAAAAAAAAAAAAAAAAAAAAAAAAAAAAAAAAACAGATGCTATGAAACATTAGCATTTTTAACACATTGAAAGTAATAACTCTTATACCAATCTAACTTATAGATCATAACTTTGAAACTGATACTTCTTACAGATTGAAACAAATATTGGATTTTAACAATGAAATCGAAGACAAAGAGTTTGGATCAACTTGCATTAGAAAAGTTCTTACAAACACACTCGCGGAACAGTTTCGGCGAAACATTAACGTTTTGCAACTCTGAAAGAGATATTTCTTACAGATAACCCCCATAGCTTCAGCTTAAATCTTTAATTGAAACAGCAATATAAACATTTTTAACTGGCAATAAAGAATGCATAAAACGAACTAGATACGTCAAAACATTTTTTAAGGGTGTATTCCGATCCAAACTGCTTATTTTCTGATTCATTTTAAAATTCATTTTTGCTCTCAAACGCATCAAACTGGGAAATTCTCTTATTTAGAAACTATATAATGTGCCGTGCTTCTTAATTTTTTGATAAATGCAGAAAATACTGCAAAAAACGCTGTTAAAGTTGGCGTTTTGAACCGAATTTTCCGAAGCGGGCGATCTGGGAATGAAAAAAATTGTCATACTGAGAAAATAATTGTTTAAAAATCAAATTCTAATTAATTGAGCTGAAAATGAAATCACACGGCATGTTAAACATGTCTTCAGAAATCACCCCAGCAAGTTTCATGTTTTTACTTTTAAAAATGAGTCTGAAAATGTCTCAGAAAATTTCGAGCTGTTGAGGGTGGAAAAATATTTTTTCGAATACACCCTTAACAGCTTCAGCGAAGCTACATTTTGTAAACTCGTAAAGTAATATTTCTTTACAGATCTCCTCGCAATACTTTCAGCTCAAGTTTATAATTAAAGTAATAATATAAAAACAAATTGCTACAGGAGAAAAAAAAAAGATTCAATAAAACATTGTTTTTCATCACACTGAAAGTGATAATTCTTATACTCAACTTATAGATCATAACTTTGAAACAAGTATTGGATTTTAACAATGAAATCCTATAACAAAGGTAATATACCAGACATAAAAAGTTTGGATCAACTTGCATTAGAAAAATTCTTACAAACACACCTGCGGTACAGTTTCGGCTAAACATTAATATTTTGCAACTAGGAAAGTGATATTTCTTACAGATACCTCCATAGCTTCAGCTTAAATCTATAATTGAAACAGTAATATGAACATTTTTAACTTGCTAGCATTAAAGAGTGCATAAAACGAATTAGATACGTTAAAACCTTATGTAACAGTTTCGGCGAAGCAACATTTTGTAAACTCGGAAAGTAATATTTCTTACGGATCTCCTTGTAATAGTTTCAGTTCAAGTTTATAATTAAAACAATAATATAAAAAAAAATTGCTACAGAATAAAAAAATTATTGAATAAAATATTAAAAATTTTCAACACCACTGGAAGTGATAATTCCTACACTCCAACTTACAGATCTTAACTTTGAAACGGACATTTCTTACAGATTGAAACAAGTATTGGATTTTAACAATGAAATCCTATAACAAAGGTGATATATCTGACATAAAGTTTGGATCAACTTGCATTAGAAAAGTTCTTACAAACACGCCTGCAAAATAGTTTCGTCTAAACATTAATATTTTGCAACTACGAAAGTGATATTTCTTACAGATACCTCAATAGCTTCAGCTTAAATCTATAATTAAAACAGTAATATGAACGTTTTTAAATAGCTAGCATTAAAGAATGCATAAAACGAACTAGGTACGTTAAAACCTTTTTGTAACCGTTTCGACACAGCAACATTTTGTAAACTCGGAAAGTATTATTTCTTTTACAGATCTCCTCGCAAAAATTTCGGCTCAAGTATATAATCAAAAGCAAAACAATAATATTAAAAAAAATTACTACAGAATAAAAAAGTTATTCAATAAAATATTAACATTTTTCAACACATTGAAAGTGATAATTTTTACACTCCAACTTATAGATCATAACTTTGAAACTGATACTTCTTACAGATTGAAACAAGTATTGGATTTTAACAATGAAATCGTATAACAAAGGTAAAATATCAGACATAAAGAGTTTGGATCAACTTGCATTAGAAAAGTTCTTACAAACACACCTGCGGAACAGTTTCGGCGAAACATTAACATTTTGCAACTCTGAAAGTGATATTTCTTACAGATCCCCCCACAGCTTCGTCTCAAATCTATAATTAAAACGGACATGTTGAGACTATAATCTGATGAACCTGCTATAGATTGAGAAACATAAGACATCATCTAAAAGGGAAAAGGGGGGACGCCAACGATTTAGCAGATCTATATCTTTGTAAGCAAGGGTTAGGAGCTTAGAGCAACCGGTTTACCAAGGAAATCGGCGAATCGCCGCGGTTGCCCTTCGGTTGCGTATCGCTAAAATCTTGCGTAGTCGTTTTCTTTATGGCTCTGCGGCGAGCTACATGAAGATGCAACTAGACAAAAATCGCAGATATACTGTCACTAAGCCGTAAATTTCAGAGATGAAGGCATAAGAAACTGGCACCAGTACATCGTAAAAATAAAAGGTGAAAAGAATATTAATGGTTTTTTAGATGATGAATTTTCTTTGATAAAATGCTTTTCAGCCCTAGACTGTTTTTTAAATTTTCCACATTCCTTCATCCTTAGGATATATAGCTTCAAGTGAAATTTGTACCACAATCACGAAATAATATTTGCTCAAGTATGCATAACTTTTTCAGATTTTTATTCGAATTCCAGAAAACCGAACTGTTTTTCTAATTTTTGTGCAGCTGTAGATTATCATGTTATAGTTGATTGCTGGCTGAATATTACCTTTTTTTTTTCGTTTTATTAAGCAAATGATTAATTTAACTCTTTGCTTTAAGGGTCAAAGAACTTCTGTTGCTAAAATGATGGACATCAAAATTTAAGAAAAATTATTTGGAAATAAGTAAGTTACGTTTTTCTTCACATACCTTCTATACAAAATTTAATTCCAAATTTCTCGTGCTGTTATAACATTTGTGGATTAGAATTCCGCGGTGTAAATAATATATCGCTGTCCTACAAGGGGTTAACATATTTTTGACTATATTTATTTTATGAAAGATATGCCGTGTTTAAGACTGTTTTCAAGTACAAACTAGTTACTATTTTTAAATATTCGTTAAGGGTGTATTCCGATCCAAACTGCTTATTTTCTGATTCATCTTAAAATTCATTTTTGCCCTCAAACGCATCAAACTGGGAAATTCTCTTATTTAGAAACTATATAATGTGCGGTGCTTCTTAATTTTTTGATAAATGCAGAAAATACTGTAAAAAACGCTGTCAAAGTTGGCGTTTTGAACCGAATTTTCCAAAGCGGGCGATCTGGGAATGAAAAAAATGGTCATACTGAGAAAATAATTGTTTTAAAATCAAATTCTAATTAATTGAGTTGAAAATGAAATCACACGGCATGTTAAACATGTCTTCAGAAATCACCCCAGCAAGTTTCATGTTTTTACTTTTAAAAATGAGTCTGAAAATGTGTCAGAAAATTTCGAGCTGTTGAGGGTGGAAAAATATTTTTTCGAATACACCCTTAAGGGTGTTCTCAAATACAAAAGGGCAACTTCCTGACGTAAGTTTTAATTTATTTTTGTTCGAAAATGCATGAAACTAGCTAGTGTTGTTGTTCAGAAACTGTCATCGAGCTTTTTTTTTTTTTTTTTTTTTCCCATTTTTTTGCAAACGCAGTAGATCTTTCAGAAAATTGTGTCAAGGTGGACGTTTTGAACCGAGTTTCCGCGCGAAGGGGAATAAGCACTCGAGAGCGGGCGAAAAACGTGTTTGTCACGTGATCAAAAACGCTTATAACTCAATAGGTAATGATCAATAAATGGAAAAAAACAGTTCAATTCCAAATCGCTTCCATGGCCAGACTTACTAATTTTATATCTTTCCGTTAAAAAATGAATTTGTAAATGTGTCAAAACGTTTTACGCTTGTTGAGCAGAGCAGTTAAGAACAGCCTTAAGTAATTTTTATTTGTAAAAGCATGAAATTTACGGCTATTTTTCTTTACTCTCCAATAAATAGAATTAGCATTTTCTTTAAAGCTTTTTGGAGATATAACCAGTCAAAAATCGCAGATATACTGTCACTTAAGCCGTAAATATCAGAGATGAAGGCATAAGAAATCCCTATCAGTACACCGTAAAAATAAAAGATGAAAAAAATATTAAAGTCTCTTCAGATAGTGTATTTTTTTTGATAAAACGATTTTCACCACCAGACTGTTGCAAATTTTTCACATACCTTTATCCTTATAATGCAGCCTTCAGTGAAATTTTGTAGCAAAATCACGAATAATTTTTGCCTAAGCATGCATAATTTTTTCAAATATTCGAATTTAAGAAAACTGTACTATTTTTCTTATTTTCGTATGGCTGTAGATTATTGCTGTTATTTTATGATTGATTGCTAATTAAATAACTTTTTGTCGTTTTACTAAGCAAAATGTTACTTTAAAATTTTGGATACGTTTATTTTATGAAAGAGACATTGTATTTAAGACTGTTTTCAAGTTCAAACTAGTTACTTTTTTATATATTAGCTAGTAATTTTTATTTGTAAAAGCATGAAATTTGCAGATATTCTCCTTTAGGTTCCAATAAATAGAAAAACATTTTCTTTCTAGCTTTACGCAGGGTTTTAATGGAGATAGAACTGAAGAAAATCGCTGATATATTGTCGCATCATAGATGATGGCATGAGACATCAGTATAATCGTGGGCTTAACTGCTCTGCTCAACAAGCGCAAAACGTTTTGACACCTTTACAAATTCATTTTTTAACGGAAAGATTTAAATTGGAAAGCCTGACCATGGAAGCGATTTGGAATCGAACTGTTGTTTCCATTTTTTGATCAATCAATTACCTGTCGAGTTATAAGCGATTTTGATCACGTGATACATTTTTCTCCCCTTACTAACTGTATTTTCTTCTTTCGTTCGGAAGTTCAGTTCAAAATGTCCACTTTGATAGTATTTTCTGAAAGATCTATTGCGTTTACAAGAAAACGGAAAAAAAACCAGTTTGATGACATAGTTTCTGAATTACAACACCTTCTAATTTCATGCGTTTCCGAACAAAAATGAATTAAAACTTATGTCAGAAAGTTGACCCTTTGGATTTGAGATAAAAGTTAAAGACCCTTAAGGGTGTATTCCGATCCAAACTGCTTATTTTCTGATTCATTTTTAAATTCATTTTCGCTCTCAAACGCATGAAACTAAAAAATTCTCTTATTTAGAAACTACATAATGTGCCGTGCTTCTCAATTTTTTGATAAATGCAGAAAATATTATAAAAAATGCTGCCAAAATCGGCGTTTTGAACCGAAATTTCCGGAAGCGGGAGATCTGGGGGTGAAAAAGATGGTCATACTGAGAAAATAATTGCTTAAAAATCAAATTCTAATTAATTGAGCGAAAAATGAAATCACGCGGCACCTTATACAACTCTTCAAAAATCACCCCAGCAAGTTTCATGTTTTTACTTTTAAAAATGAGTCTGAAAATGTCTCAGAAAATTTCGAGCTGTTGAGGGTGGAAAAATATTTTTTCGAATACACCCTTAAGATAAAAGTTGAAAAGAATATTAATGTTTTTTAGATTTTTTTTTTTTAAATGCTTTTCATCTTCAGACTGTTTTCAAATTTTGACATTCTTTCATCTTTAAGATATTGCTTTGAGAAAAATATGAAATAACTTTCATCTAAGTATGCAGGTTTTTCAGGTTATTTGTACTTGAATTCCAACGAACTCAATTATTTTTCTAATTATTTTTGTCGTGGCTGTGGGCTATTTTAAAAAAAATGATTGATAGGTGAGTGTGGGCTCGACTTTACATTTCTTGGAACTATGGCAGACATTTACTGCTATTTCCGAAAAGCAATTTTCGCCTAATTAATGCGATAAAATAGGAATTTAAGGTGACGATTTCGATTAGGAAATGGTGGTATTCCCTAACTACGGCAGCCGTCTCTCATGCCCTCATTAATCTTATTCGAGTTCTGGTTGACTTGAAATATAATTTTACTAGCCGCCCTTGGCGACCAGTTTGGTTTACCTTAAAAATTAAGTTTGGGAAAGCATGCTAAGCATTGTATCATGTTACGTTTATTCATAATTTTACTTGGACTCCCTTAAATATAATTAATATACTCCCTTAATCTAATATTAGTTTTTGTTGCATTAAAATATCTCAATTGATTGATTTTCAGTAAGCAAGTAAACCCTATTGGTTTACAATGGAAGTCTATGGGAATTTGGCGAAATATTAGAGATATCGCCAAGTGGGCGACAAACTTGGCGGCATTTGGCGACAGAATAGGGTCTCACCTATGGTAACCCCCCCTTATAGGTATGGATATGCATTAAATGCTGTTCAATAACCAATGAGATGCGTTTCATTCGGGCGTTGCCATTAAACAATTAACAAATAATCGCGATTTCTGTGCCACGTGCGATAGCGTAAAAATATATATATATATATATATATATATATATATATATATATATAGAGAGAGAGAGAGAGAGAGAGAGAGATGGTTCGGTTCGGGTATAACCCAATGAGCCCAGGACTCTAAATTATATTCTTTTTTATTTCTCTCCCTCTATCTCTCTCGCGCGCGCGTTACAATAAATATAGCTTTAGAAATAAATGTGCTAAAAAGTTAACTATAATAAACCATATTAAACATAAAGTTTTAAATAAACTATTGAACTTTAATTTTACATAGCAGTGTGTTTCTTCATTAATGTTAACCCCCCCCCCCCTAATTAAATATGGGGAAGAAAACATTTTGTAGAATATTAATCATGTATCGTGAAAATCTATTTACAATCTGCATTCATAACACACCCTAACAGAAATTTCATTTTGTTCTATTACTTTGATTATATTTTCAAATCTATTTTCTGAAAACAAAATAAACATCTCCAGAAAGCAAAAAGTTTAAAATGTCACTAAAGTAAACAGTTTTCACGGAAATATATTTAAGATGTCATAGGCTTAGTTTCGCCACAATGTCTCGAAAATAAAATGCTACTATAGATATTTTATATTTATGTATTTTCATATTTATCATACTTTAAAATTTATTTTCTATACACGAAAACAAAATAAACACACGCAGAAATCATATTATAGTTTAAAATATAGACAAAATAAACAAGTTTTATTAAATTATATTCAAGTAGTCCCTAGCTGAATTTCTTTATATTGTCTCAAAATAAAATACTGCAAAAATCAAACATGAAGTATTTATTTATTTCTATGTTGTTCTTAGTTGAAAAAATATTGGTTACATTTGAAAACAAACATTTATGTAAAACAAAGTGTTTTAAATATGTTTTTAAGTTATGTTTATTAACTATTGTTATTTTTCAGTAGCATGTTTTGAATAAGATTTATTATAAGTTACATTTTTCCGAACTAAAATGCAATAAATATTAATATTTCAAAACAAACTACCGGAAAAAAAAATGCGCTAAATCTATAAAAAAAAAAAAAAAAATGCCGTAGAGTAGTGTTACAATTTACTCATTTTTAAATTATTCGAATAAAAGAAAATAGGATAGGTTTTTACGAACGTGGCTAATGTAAGTATGAATTTTTAATTACTTGATTAAGCTAATTGCGACCGTTTTTCGATCTCTCATGTAAGAAGACCAGAAAGTTTTTCAATGACGAAAAGGTGTAATTTTCCCCCCCTCTCTAAATCAAAATAAATATTAATATTTCAAAATAAACAACGACAATAACAACAAAAAAATGTGCAAATATCACACCACCTGAAAAAAAAAAAAAAAGAGGAAAATAATAATTAAAAAAAGGATAAAAATCAGCGCTAAATAGTGTTAAAGTATTTTTAAATTATTAAAAAATACTTAATAATAATACAAAAAAGATTAAAAAAAATCAGCGCTAAATAGTGTTAAAGTATTTTTAAATGTATACAAATAATAATAATATAAAAAAAGATAAAAACCAGCGCCTATTTAAAAAAAATCGAATTTGTCTTTACGAACATGGCTAGTGTGAGTATGAATTTTTAACTATTTTAATAAACTGGTCGCAATTTTTCTTCCAAAAGCTTTATTTGTTGCACAAACAAAAATATTTTTAATAGGATTCTCTTTCATTTGCATCTGTTTAGCTTTCTTGATGTTGGAACGTTGTGGGTGGAAAGTTTGTTTTAAATGTTTCTATATTTCTATTGTAAGGGCATTATATTTTTACATTTCCTAATTCTATAAAATGCTTTACAAAATATTTTATAGTAAAGGTTTGAGTGGAGTTCTAAATATTCCTCAAAATCTCTGTAAATAAATACTGCGTTAAATAATTTTAATTGGCAATATCCTTCTAAAATTTATTGATTGTGTAAATCTTTTAATGAATTTTCAAAAATTCAGGAAAAATACTTTAGAAGATGAAATTTTCATTATCTCGTAATTTGGGACATAAAGGGTTAAAGGTGTTCTCAAATCCAAAAGGGCAACTTCATGACATAAGTTTTAATTTATTTTTGTTCTGAAATGCATGAAACTAGCAGGTATTATTGTTCAGAAAGTATGTAATCGAGCTGTTTTTTCCGTTTTTTTTTTGGGGGGGGGGGGGGGCAAACGGAATAGATCTTTCAGAAAATAGTGTCAAAGTGGGCGTTTTGAGCCGAATTTCCGCTCGAAAGGAAAAAAACCACTCAAGAAAGAATGAAAAGCGTGTTTGTCACGTGATCAAAATCGCTTATAACTCTATAGGTAATTTATTGATAAAAAATGGAAAACACAGTTAGATTCCAAATCGCTTCTATATTCAGTCTTTCCAATTTTATATCTTTCCGTTAAAAAATTAATTTGTAAATGTCTCAAAACGTTTTGCGCTTATTGAGCAGATCAGTTAAAACAGCCTTAAATAATGTTTGAACCTTTAGGAATGTCATTGATCTGATAGCAAAATTACTATCCTACGAGCTGTAAACGTTGAGCCGAGAAGCTAAATTATTTTGAAACACTGTTTTTCAGCGGTTTTGCCACGATCATATAAGAATTAATATAAGATCCGGTCTTATCTTCGGAGAAACCAAATACTGTGTCCTGTTTTTTCCTGTTAATTTACATTTATAAATTCAAACCCATTTTTTTCACTGACTTAAAACTTGACCGCATTTCCCAGAAAATTAAGTTAAAAGTTTTTTTCTAATGTAAAACTTTTATCAAAAATGACTTGTGTGTTGAAACATATTCATATGAAAACGAATATCCTAAAGCTGCCTTATTCACATGGCTAAATCCCTCAATGTATCAAAATGTGTTTCTGCAAATATTAAAGCTGTTAACGCCACGCCCATTTTTGAATTTTTACAAATAACTGAGATATTATTATGTTTACTTAGATTATGATTCAAAAGTACTTAACACGTTCGCCGCCGTGTCAGCCATACCTGGGTGACGAGTATGCTTGCGCGGGGTCCCGTCACCCAAATATGGGTGATGCCTTATTCGAGCAAATAGGATTTTTAGTTGGATTTTTAATGGGAATCTAATGGAATAAACACTGAAATATAAATATAGGATATTCAACATAAAAATACTAAATATACACACTATACTAAACTTTTTATAAATTTATATTTAGTATAACATATTATATTATACTACGTCGATAACGAGATACACAAGCGACTATTTTTATATTCTGTTCGCACCACTATTTAAAAACAAAAATGCATTTTATAGTATTTCTCTTGCAAATGTTTTCAAAGCGTATGTAAAAGATTTTCCTTTTGAAAAAGTGTGCGAAATAGAATTAAAAAGTAGAATTAAAAAGTGGCAGCACTGGCTATGTTTACGTTCTGGCAGTCGGATTTCGGCCCGGCGAGAAAATCAGCCGAATCATGCTGGGCGACGAACATGATAACCCCTTGGGGACGAGCGACCGGTATTCGTGCCACGTAAGATGCTCAGAATCGGGGATTATTCTCACCAGTAAATTTTTATTGTAAATTTTGCCTTATTTAATCCGAACATTTCCCCGATTCACTTAGGCATAAATTTCTGTTTAAAAAAAAAAAAAAAAACGGTGATTAAAGATTAAAAATTCTGTAAAAGACACTCGTCCCGAAGGGGTTAATAAGGAGGAATAATTTTTAAATAATCTGTTATATATTAGTTTATTCTTAGTCCTCTGTAGTTAAGATTTTTTTTTTCTGTCGAACGATATTTGATACTGCATGAAAATTTTTATAGTTAACTAGAGCTGTACCAAGTACTCGGTAAATACTCGATATTCGGCCTACTCGGCCAATTTGCCGAGTACTCGGTACTCGGCGAAATTTTGGCCGAGTACTCTGCCAATACCGAGTAGTTGTAAGAATTTCATTTTTTAAGCATATGAATTTAAAACTGATCAGTAAAAAGTTATTCGAATATCAATGTATAATATATGCAATAATTCATAAAACTATTTACTCAGTATTTAACAATATGTATACAAAATATAGAAAAAGTTAAGAAAAAACCCCCCATAAAATAATTCCAGATTAAAATTTAGTTTCACACATACAAATAAAAATAAGTTCTTTTTAAATATATAGGAAAACAGAAAAGACTATTATTTTGGTTAAAAAAACTGAAAATACAATAAATGTAATAAAAAAATAATAATTAAATTTATTATATTTCAAGTTATGGTGCAAAAACACCAAACTTTCTACATTATCAGTGGACAGGGCATTTCTTTTACTACTATAAATTTGGCCTGCCTCTGAAAATATACGTTCAGAATAAACAGTGGTTGAAGGTGCACTAAGAATTTTTTTGCAAGGTTGCACATAATCAGAAAAGTCCCCCCCCCCCCCCCAACCATGCAAATGAGTTTCAGTTTTACATAAGTCTTCTGTTAAGAAAGCCTGTATCTCTTTTTGTATATCTCTCTTTTATTTTTAATCAAAAGAAAATAAGGTACAGTTACAAAATAAATATGAAATGTTTTGCATTATTCAATGAATTGTTTTGTTACAATAACCAATAAACATTTTTTTTTTTTGGATAGACAGATTTCAGGTATCTGAATAAATTGGAGGGTTGAAGAATGTTTTAATTTTATATTGGTTAATAATTGTATTTCTTATGTGTCAATTCTCCCTTTTTTTGCTACTGTTTTAATGCTACTGTTTTGAATTGTCAAAAATTGTCTTTAAAAGGTGCACAAATAAATTTCAAATTTAATTAGTTAAATGTATATTATATATATATGTATGTACACCTGGTGTATATATATATGTACACAGGCATATTTATATATATGTACACACATACGTACACCTAAGCTCACGATATGTGCACCTGTCCATCAGTGTTTTTTTTTTTCTTATTACACAACTACTCGGTATTGGGTACTCGGCCAAAGTACTACTCGGTACACCACTATAGTTAACTATCATTTTAATTTAGTTTCCATTAATTTTTCGTTTTCCAATTATCATTTTTTTAAAGAATAAGCTGTCTAAAATCTTTATGTAAATTGCTTTTTGTTTCTACTGAGTCCTAAGTAATAACTTTTTACTTGTCGAAAGATTCTTTTTTCGTGTATCAACAATTTTATGAATAAATATATCATTAGGAAACCCATTTTTCACTGACTAAAAACTTGACCGTATTTCCCAGGACATTCAGTTTAAGGTTATATCCCAATGTAAATCTTTTTATGAAAAATGATTGTTCAAACGTATGTTTGCAAAAATAAATATTCTAACTCTCCTTGTTCATCTTGTTTAGTTCCCTTAATACTTCAAATCTGTTTCACAAATGATGTTGCTATTAATGCCTCGCCCTTTTTCGAATTTATAGAAATAACTGAAGTAACACTATACAGTCCGGCTGACGCATTTATGCGTCATTTATAAAACTATCAGTGTTGTTATTCAGAAACTATGTCATCAAGCTGTTTTTTCCTTTTTTTTTTTTTTTTTTTTTCAAACGCAATAGATCTTTTAGAAAATAGTGTCAAAGTGGGCGTTTTGAACCGAATTTCCGCGCGAAGGAAGAAAAAGCATTCAAGAGCGGGCGAGGTACGTGTTTGTCACGTGATCAAATTCGCTTATAACTCAATAGGTAATTGATTGATCAGAAAATGGAAGAAACAGTTCAATTCCAAATCGCTTCCACAGCCAGGCTTTCTAATTTTATACCTTTCCGTTAAAAAATGAATTTATAAATGTGTCAAAACGTTTTGCGCTTGTTGAGCAGAGCAGTTAAGAACAGCCTTAAGAAATTCTAAATTCTCCCCAGAAAGTTTGAATAGTTATTTTCTCCCCAGAAAGTTTGAATAATTATTTTTGGGGTACTAATAAGAACAGTGTATGCATTTTATGAATTCCCTAGTTGCGGGGCAACTTTACATCCAGCAGAAAGGTAAATTGACTTTCAAAGCGAGTTAACTGATATTTCATGTATAAAGTAAATGAAAATCGGTATTAAAATGTTTCTGGTGTGAAATCTAAATATCTGAATTAAAAAACCCACCTGTTTTGACAACATTGTTTGCGGCCTGTATATGTATAGTGACGATTTAATGATACATATAGGTACCTAATAGGATGTAATAATCTTTAAATATGTCTTTACTTATTTTTCTTTATACAGTTGAACCTTGTTATCCCGAAACTCTAATGGCCAGAAAAAAAGTGTCGTCATAAGCGGGGTGTCGCGGCAACCGGAGTTGGAGTAAAATATGTTTATAAAAAGCGGCATTTTTAATTAATTTAGGACAAGTTTAAATTCATAACTGTTCTTGCAGTTTTAAGCAAAAAAAAAAAAAAAAAAAAAAAAAAAAAAAAAAAAAAAAGATTGAAAAGAATAAAAATCAGATTTATGATGCCTTTTTTTTTTATTTATTGTTATATGAAGTATTGATGAATTAAGGTTTGCTGATCCCTAGATGTGCTTCTTACAATTCTTTTTTCAATATTATACAATGAATTGTAATCAATTTTCGTTGTTTCAGAAATGGATGTTAGATAATTTCTCATTGTTGCAATGCAATGCTTCGGTTTTAGTCGGATGAAAAACGCCGTGTTACACAAGAAAGCGCCGCCTGATCAGAACAAAAAGATCGTGAGTAGACAGTCATGTTTGTCTGGAGCTTAACTGTGTCATTCATATTGGTGTGTGTGGTTTATTTATTCAGATAAAGGATTGATGTAAAATTTTTCATTTATCTCAATGGATATTTTAGACTCTTTTGTGAAAAGTTTGGCTAAGACATTTCTTACCACTTAATTTCACTGCTTATAAGGTGGATTAAGAAAAATGAACAATTTTCCTAAACCGCCGGGCTATCCGGAGTTGAAAATTATTCAACGACGTAAAATCCGGAGTTTATTTACATTAAAATCACATACAGAAAATCGGAACTTTGGAAAACTGACGTAATAAGCGGAGTGACGTGAAAACCGGGTGTCGGGATAATGAGGTCCGACTGTACTAACTTGTGTTTTCCTGTTGTAAATTTTTTAGTTAATATAGATATAATTTCATGCATAAAAATAGTAAGAAATAAGCACACGAAAAACTATGAATAAGCTGCTTATTTGTTTATGTTGAGTTCTAAGCAATTAGCTTTTTTACATGTCAAAAGATTTTCTTTTATTAATGTATCAATTTTATGAATAATAATAAAAAATAATTATAAAACATTTTTCAATGACTCAACTTCGCCGTATTTTCCAAGACATTCAGTTCAAGGTTTTATCCTAATGTAAACCTTTCATGAAAAATGACTATATAAACATATATTTATAAAAAAAAATAATAAAATAAAATAAATAAATAAATAAATAAAAAATAAATAAATACCCCAAAGCTGCAATCGCCTTATTCATCTTGTTAATTCACTTAATATTTCAAAATCTGTTCCTGCAAATGATGTAGCTATTAACGACACGCCCCTTTTCAAATTTATAGAAATAGCTGAGAAGTAATAGTAATGCCATATTGTGTTACTTAAGTTACGATTTAATGGTACCTTTCCCTATAAGGTGTAACAATCATTAAATAGGTTATTACTTATTTCTTTATACTATGTCTTATGTAATTTTTCCTATAGGAAGTTTTTAGTTAATATATCAATTTTGTATTAAATAATGAACAGTCAAAACAGTTTTAAATAAGCTGTTATTTATTTGTTTTATGTTGAGTTCTAAGTAAATAACGTTTTTACGTTTCAAGATTTTTTTTTTTTTTTTTTTTTTTAATGTATCTATATTATAAATAAAAATATTGTTCATAAAAAAAAAAAAAATAAATAAAAAATTCAATGGCTTAAAACTTTGCCGTATTTTCTGGGACATTTAGTTCAAGGTTTTATCTAATGTAAACCTTTTATGAGAAATGACTGTGAAAATATATATTACTATAAAAACAAATACCCCAAAGCTGTAATCGCCTAATTCATCTTGTTAATTCTCTTAATACTTCAAAATCTGTTTCTGCAAATGATGTAGCTATTAACGCCACGCCCTTTTTCAAATTTATACAAATAGCTGAGAAGTAACACTATGCCATGTTGTGTTACTTAGGTTACGATTTAATGGTCTGGTTAATACATAAAGGCGAAGGACGGAAACGGAATATTCATTCGGATTAGCTGAATAAAAGGAAAGGGATAATTAAGAACTAATTATATATCTTGATCCAAGTTGCTACTGATGATTAATTACACAAATGGAATTAATATATGGGGTTTCGTGGTACATATTTTTATTTTCAATAGAAGTTCACGCGAACTGTTGATTCAAATACATTGTTGCAGTCAGGATTTAGTCGAGGAGGCATTTTAATCTAATTCGTAAAAAAGAAATATAATCACGAAAAAGTTTTCGATATTTCAGTTTAGCGTCTACATATTTATCTGCATCTTTTGACTGTGTTAATGGCATCTTCCACGTAAATACATTGTATAGCATAAAAATCAAACATAAAATTTTAGACGTTCAGAATAAATTAATTACAAAAAAAAAAAAAAAAAAAAAAAAAAACGTATTTCAAGAGGCGAAATGCATGGCTGATACAACGTATTAAGTAAATATTAATTCTATAATTTTTCTGGTGTAAGGTATACCTTTATCATTAGTTTATTATTATTATTATTAATCGAAACGTGTAAAATGTTGATAGGGGTGTAGCAGCGAGAAACTAAACCTGAAGAGTATTTCAAACCAACATTATTTCCAAAAAACAAATACAGTTCAATATTTCCTGCTCAATGTGGAGATTTTATCAGAGATTAGAAAAAAAAAATAGAATACAAAAATAAATGAAATACTGTGATACTAAATTTATTTGCTCACAATAATAGGTTGGGAGTCCATATTTTAATACATCATAATAAATCTCTGCATTATGTACAATAATAGCAACATGTTTTTTAAACTGAATGTTTTTAGCTTTTAATATCTTCGTATTAAAATCTTGCAACGTTGGTGTTAATAATCATAGACATAGCAAAATTTTAATACCTTACAGAAAGAAAACATCATGCAGATACAGATTTGAGATGTGGGCTATTGTTACAACTTAATTCTGCCCTTAAAAATTAGCTACTTAATTTATTTTCTTTTCTTCTATAATAATTCTGATGTCAAAGGTTTTGTTTTAACTAATCTCAGTAATCGTTCCTTTATTGCTATTTGCTTTGAACAGACAAAATAGAACCCATTCAAGTAGATGACTATTTTTTTTAAGTGGGCGTTTGAATGATCATCCGCACTGTGATCATTTAAAAAAATGTATACCACTTGGTCGGTATTTAAACCCAAAAGAAATGGGAGAGGTTTGTAAACTAGAATGGATATTTTAGAAGTAAGTCATGAGGTTTAGCTCAGCCACTGACAGCAGTGAAAACAGGATGTTGTATCCCGTATAGGAGACGTAATTCGAATTTTATCCCTATTTACGTCAATATTAATCCGGATTTTTTGGATATTTTATTTTTAAACGGATACAGACATGGCTTTGTATAGAAAAAGGATAATCTTTATCATTAGAATTTTTATTTCAGTCTGTTCTTAAATCGATACCTTTTCTGAATTGGTTTTAAGAACATATTTCGATTACATATTGAGTCAGTTGCTGTGTGTTTTTGGTTAAATAAAAAATATTCATAGTTTTTTTCTGTGCTTTTAATGCTTAAAATATATTTTAAAAATTGGCAGTATTTTACAGGGTTCCCAGTGACAGGGAAAGTCTTGGAAAATCTGGAAAGTCAGGGAATTTCAAAGTAATTAGGGAAAATCAGGAAAATTTTAAAATGTATAGGAAAAGTTAAGGAATTTACAAATATTCTCTAAAAAGTCATGGAAAAGTCTGGGGGGGGGGAAGGAAAAATGACGCTAAATTTTTCAAATGATCTTGCGGAAAAAATCGCAAAATTCGTCGAACGACCGCAAAAAATCAGAGAAATTCGAAGAGCGATTGCAGAAAAAAAATCGTTGCTTTTGTCAAAGGATTGCGGAAATAAATGGCGAATTTTGTTGTATACCCGTTTGGTCATGGAATTTTTTGAGGTCTGGTCAGAAAAAGTCTGAGAAATTGCCAGATATGTTTTCTTGGGAACCCTGTTTTATAAATGTAAATTTTTTACCAATACCAGAAATAAAAATAATTGGAAATTGCGTTAGCATGTCAATAGTAAATTGTAATAAATACTTGCTGTAAAGCACAAGCATGCTATTATATGCATCGCACTTATAAAGTGTTAATACAGGGGTCGTACTTGTCCTGAAATTTCAACACCAGAAAATTATTCAGTACCAGTATTTTCTTATTGAAAATCTGCTTAAATAAGGCGAAGTTTCGCGCGTTTAACCTAGATTTATTTTTTATAAAAAAATTACTGATATTTGTCCTGAAAAATTCCCTGAAGCGCACGACCCCTGTTAACCCTTTCCGTCGCGGAGTAATTCTGTTTATAATCTGAGGAAATAATGGACTGACACCAGAATTTACAACCGAATTTATTAGAAAATACGAACTTGCTTATTTTCACGTACATTATACAGGAAAATTTTAATTAAATATTCTTGGTGCCGTTTGGCAGTTTTGGAATTAAAATTGTGTCCTTTTTTAAGGACACCGCCTTCGAAAGGGATAATAGCATTTAAAATATTTCCAGACTAATAAAAAAGATAGCTTTTTCTTTTAGACAGCGATCAGGCGTTGTTTTTTGAATAATAATGAAACCTGATTGTTGCGTTATTCTTTTAAAATTACGATCACTGGTTTTGATTCTTTATTTAGTTAGATTTATTATTATTTTTCTTACAATTATCAGTTGGAAACCTTAAAAATTACTCCATGTGTAATTTTACCTACACACCCTGAGTAAGTTAAATATACTTTAAAAAAAATAGTATTACAAAATATTTTTTTAATCTTAGCTATTCTGAAGCTTAAATAAAATCTAGAAAGCCCTTTTTTTTTTTTTTCAATTTTAATCTGTATCACATAAATGCTCAAGTCTGATTTTTCTGCCTTGCATTCAATAAGCATTCGATCATAATTTCAACAAAATAACAATGCCAGAAATATTTCTGTACAATAACCTTACATAAACTGAAAACAGAGATCTTTTCCTCGAATTTTTATATTCTTAAAGGAATAAACTTCATATTTCACTATTGAAAACATTCAATATCTTTTTAATTCGATATCTTTTTAGAGTTTCTTTATTTTTGGCAGCTGGAACAATTCCGTTCTCAGATTACCGTTTCTGCATTGGCTGACCAACCTCGATATCACCGATATAATTTTCAGTAGCATCATAGTCTCAGAAGTGTGTGTATTATTATTTAGTTTTTAATGGAAAATTTAAAAAATATATTGCGTTATCTTCTCAACTTGTAATTAAAAAATAAATTAATTTTCCTGCCTAACTTCGATATTACCGATGTTGTTTTTAGTGGCACCATACTTGCAAAAGTGTTGGGTATTATTGCTTAACTTTTGGATGGAAAAAGCTCTTTTTTAGGTGCGTTCGTAATTATATAAATACGCAGCACCTATAGCCGCGGTCTGGTCCGTCTGTCCGTCTGCCCCCATATAACAGCGCAAAAACTACCCAACCAAATGGTTTGAAATTTAGTATACATAATCGTTGCAGAATTTTGTCGCGTCATTTCAACTTTTATGAAAATCGAATCAAAATTTAAAAATATATTAATGAAAGTTTTCTTCATTCTATTAAATCCTATCATACGTAATTAATTCCATGATATCCCATGATAGGTAATGATTCTATGGTTGCCATGTTGATTGCGTCCTATTTAATATGGAGTCATATTAATTCCATATTACTGAATTTAATATGTATAATCGTAATAAATTTTGTATTTATTCATTTTGGCATAAGAGTGCAACAGCTATTGCACCAAGATCTCAATATTTATAAAACAAGTTATAGTATGAATGCACCTCATTTGCCACTTTTCACGTACAATTTCCGATTTGTTTAAATTTAAAAGCTTTTTTGACAGATGTATAAAAAAGGTGTGTATAATATATATTGTTTCAGGCTCAACTTTGACAACACCTATAGATAGTGCCGCATTTAAGTTTTAACGAGAAATAAAAACTACCTTTTATAGCGTTTTCTGCTCAACTTCGACATTACCAATATAATTTTCAGTGTTTTTATCAGTGACCCGGAGCCGAACAATTTTTGATGCTCCAGTTCCGCTCCAAGATAAAATACCATGGCTCCAGATCCGGCTCCAACTCGGCTTCACGCTTCTGAGTTGCAGATTTTAATTTACTCATTTAATTTTTTGCTCACAAATTCTTTCTTCCTTTACCTTCATTAAAGATCTGACAAAATACACTTTTCTTCTCATCAAACTTGAAATGCTTGTTCAGAAAATATGACATCTTTTAGCTTTTGCATTTAAAATAGAAAGTTTGGTGGAATTTTAAACACTAAAATCTTAAATTTCTTCTACACTTTTCAAACAACCAAAATTGTACAACTAAATATGTAGACAACAGGCGGCCATATTTCCCAAATAGTGTTGTCACCTAGGTCAAGTAGAAAGTAGAAGTAAAGTAGTGTTACCATGTTTTGAGTTTTTCATCTCTAATTAAACCCTCAAAAATGATATAATTAAAATACTGAATAACTATGTAATTAAAATATTTTAAATGTGGAAATTTAAAAGACTGAAAAAAAAAGATTTAAAAGAATATTAAAAACTAAAGGAGCCCTGAAGCAGGGGGATTTAGAGCTCCGGCTCCAGCTCCAGGGAAAACACAGCTCCGGAGCGCTCCGGCTCCGGGCTCCAGCTCCAGCTCCGGGTCTCTGGTTTTTATAGTTACCGAATGCTGTGCATCACTTTTTAACTTTTACCAGGAACATTTCGTAAAACTAGTTTATTTTTGTCTTCTGACAAGGTTGTTCTCAAATTCAAACAGCTAATTTTTGACACATTTCAGCAATTACTTTTGTTCGCGAACACTTGAAATTGTAAAAGTACTCTTATTTAAAGCTATGTGATCAGATTTATTTTTATTTTATTCCTTTTTTTCGGTAAAGGGAGAAGATTTTTCAGAAAATGCTGACTAAGTCGACGTTTTCAACCGAATTTTCGAATGCGATAGCGCAGGAAAAGAAAGAAAAAACCGTCGTCCTGTTTAAGGCTGTTTTCAACTGCTCTGTTCAACAAGCGCAAAACGTTTTGACACATTTACAAATTCATTTTTCAACGGAACGATATAAAACTGGAAAGCCCGGCCATGGAAGCGATTTGGAACCGAACTGTGTTTTCCATTTTTTTTAAATCAATAAATTACCTATTGAGTTATAAGCGATTTTCAAGAGCTATTATAAGTCAAGCACATTTTACACCTTTTCTTGAGTTGTTATTGTTCTTTCGCGCGGAAATTCGGTTCAAAACGCCCACTTTGACACTATTTTCTGAAAGATCTATTGCGTTTGCACCCCCTCCCCTAAAAAAAAAACCCGGAAAAAACAGCTTGATTACATAGTTTCTGAATAACCTGCTAGTTTCATGCATTTCCGAAGAAAAGGAAATTAAAACTTATTTCATAAAGTTGCCCTCTTGGATTTGAGAACAAACAGCCTTAAGAATATATTATTCATTTTGCGTTTTTTGTTCAACTTCAAAAACGCTGATATAATTTTCCGTGGCTGGCTTGATTATAGTTTTAGACGTCATATGTTAATCATTATTTAACCTTCTCGCTTCGTAATTGTTTTAGCAAAATAGCTTCAAAAATTGCGCATTTAATTCCTTCGCGACGAGCGTCTTTTAAGAATTTTTTTTTTTTTTCACCGGTTTTTCAAAACAAAAATTTTCGTCTGATTTAATCGGGAAAATGCTCCGATTAGATAAGGCAAAATTTACAATAAAAATAAAAAGTAACTGGTGGGAATAATCAAGGAGGGTTAATTAGACAGAAAAAATGCATCCCAATAAAATCTCGGGTTGCGCAAATTTTGCTAATTTTACTTTGCCCGAGATACTCTCGGGTTGCGCAGTGAGAGGACAGTGAGAACTTTGAGCAAAGAAAGTTCTTTTGAAAAAATAGTATTTTTTTTTTTAGTGCGGCGTGTGTGTGTGTGGGGGGGGGGGGGGGTCGTTTTCTATCCAATTACGATATGACAAATATACCGTTTTCAATGGAATTATAGCTACTGAAAAGTGTTCATCATTATTCAACTTTTAACGTGAAGGAAAAAAAATAGTATTTCTTTTGTCACTTCATTGTAAAAAGGTCGGTATTGTGGCATAGCGTGCGAAACAAGAATTATGGATAAATTTCTCCAGTCACGATTTTTAGACCGTACTGTTCGGCCGTATCATAGCACATTAGCTGGCTACATTAGTTTATAAAATGTGTTTCAAGTGTAATTCACTTATTCTTACTCTCTTTTATTGAATTTTTTAATTCACATTTTTCATTGTTTCGATTCGGGTGCAGTTTATTTGATTTTGTTAAGACTCGTATCACTGCTTTCGTTTCACTAAGAAACATTTTGGGGCACGTCATTACTAGGGTTGCAAAAAGGCCGGCTAAAATTAAAAAAAGCCAGGCAGGTGGCTATTATTGGTTTTAACCGGCTTTTTTTGGCCATAATTGGCCTTTTTTGGCCATAATTGGCTTTTATACAATGAAGCATTGTAATTATAAACTACACATTTTAAAGGGTTTTTAATTAGTTTTAATGACATTTAATTGATTTAGAGTTTAATAAGTAACTCAATTTCTCAATAATGAGGACATTAATACTGGAATAAAACTTAGATGGTTTTGCTAGTGATTTGTAGTCAGAATTGCAAATATGTCAGTTAAATTTTAAAAGGGCCATACCAACTGCCAATTTTTTCATTTTTACTGCTTTATAAAATTAAAGAGGACAATGGTTACTTAGTTACATGTTTTATTACTTAATTTTGAGAGCTATTAATATACAAATCTTATTTTATTTCTAGTAAACATTTAAAATTATACATAGTCATATTAATAAAAACATTGCGAACAGCATATGCATGAATATGCTTAACAAGCTTTTCGAAATTTTATTTAGAGAATTTTTTCTTCTTGTTTAAATGCTCTATTTTTTATATACTTATGTACCACTCTCCTCAAATATTATATCATTTCTAATTTCTCTTTTAACATTTATAACTTAATCTCTCCATATGGACACACAATGTTTCCATTTTGATGTGCTACATTTTGTCATTAATTAAATATAATCTTTAAAATGTGTAGTGTATGTGGAGCTATGTAATATAGAATTTCAAAATACCAGTTTGGAGCCTAACTTATATTATTTTCAATGTTATATATATATATATATATATATATATATATTATTATTATTATTTTTTTTTTCAGACATAATGCCTTCACATTTGCCTTCTAGAAGTTATAGACTTATTTACTTGACAAAATTTAATAGAAATCTATATTTTTGTTAGTAGAAAATATTTATAAGTGTATTAAAAATTAATTGATCCAAATTTAAAACAAATTAACTGTAAACCAAATTTGAAAAACAAAAGCCGGCTTTTTTAAGTGGTTAAAACCAAAAAAAGCCGGCCGGCTTTTTTTGGCCTGGCTAAAAGCCGGCAACCCTGCGTCATACTAGTGATAGACATAATGAATGATTTTTAATAAATCATGGGTATGCGTATATGGGTCAATACCACAAAATACGAAAATTACAGTCCGCACACTAAAATTTCTATTAAGCGTTATATAATGCAATTTTCTTTTTTACATTCTAATAGAAAGTATTCTTAAAGTATTTTCAAGAGATATTATATTCATAATAACATAAAAATAAAGCAATTAAAAGACTTAAAATTTCAGATTGTCATTTTCCTGGCATGTCACACTGTGATGTGTGCAAAGTAAAAGGCTTTCTGCTATCATGTACAAATATCTTTTTCAAGTTTTTTTAATTTTTAATTAATAATTATACCTTATATAACACGTATATGTGGAAGGTAACAAGTTCTGCATTTTACAAATAATTTCCAATAAATAAAATATGATTGTTACTGAAAATGAATGTCATTGTCCTGGCCTGCTCATTTTAGTTCTTTATGATGTATAAAGATGGCGCTGCAGAGTAATTCTTCTTGTTCTTGACATAGTTAATGCCAGAAGTAGGGAAATCATTGCTACCAGCAAAGAATCTCTTAGATATTTCTTTGAAAATAATGTGTTTTTAAAGGCTTTGTAAAAATTGAGTAGACTTTTATTATGCCATATTCCTGGCTTCTATAAATTACAAATAAAACTGAACATTACACTGAATTTGAGGTACTATAGAGGAAACATGTTCCTTTAAACCAAATTAAAATGTTAGATCTTAATAAAAAGAGAGAAAAAAATGTGAAAAATATTTTAGAATGAAATTGTCATTATCCTGGCATACATATGCCAAGAAAATGACATATAATTATAATTACATAAAAATGAACTTACGCTCTTCAAACTTTAACAATTTTACGTATAAATTCCTTTATTCAGCTGTTCAACCAACATTTTTTAAAAAATCAGAAGCTTTGAAACGATTCAAATTTTCAAAATTTTTGTTTTCAAAATCTCACATTTTGTGATATTCACCCATACACATGGCTGCCAACCTTCGTTTTCCTTTTAATCAATTAAAACCAGAAATTTTGAAGAGCAGAATAATAGATGATTTAAGATAGCATGGTTTGGTGGTTTGATTCTTTTTATAGTTACAAAATTTCTGGTTTCAATTGATTAAAAAGCATACGAAGATTGTCAGCTAGTATGTTTTCACGCATGCTCGATTGATTCATTCAAATACCAAAACAGTCAATTATTGCCCATCCCTACGTCACACCATAACCAGCAATATTAAGAAACCATTTGGATATTCCATATTTTTTAACGAGATTACAAAGAAATCCCTTAATTTTAATATGACATAATAAAGATTGGTCGAATAATAATAAAAACTAGTATCTTGTGGCCATCACAAAACTTTCTTCTATATAAATCACGTCAATTAAATCATTTAAATAGTACAAGATATAACAATGATTTAGCACCAATTCATATCAAAGTATATCTGAATTTGAAGTTGGATGAAAATTCGTGAATTAGTTCTTGGGATAAAGCTATAGCGGAAATTCTGAAAAAATGTAGCATAGCAGCGCCACCTGTTGAGCAATTTACACCAAAAGTAAACAGCACTAAACGATAT
Source organism: Maratus speciosus (assembly GCA_963932465.1). NCBI lineage: Eukaryota > Metazoa > Arthropoda > Arachnida > Araneae > Salticidae > Maratus > Maratus speciosus. Next base: position 85,152,257 of record OZ010799.1, on the reverse strand, counting down.
CAAGGTATACCTGAATCTGAATAAGTTTGTTGAAAATCCAAGCATTAGTTCTTGAGAAAAGCTATTGCAGAAACGCAAAAAATGCAGCATAGCAGCGCCACCTGTTGAGCGATTTACACCAAAAATTAAACAGCACTAATTTATACGTCAATTCATGTCAAGGACTAACTAAATCTGAAGTTTGATGAAAATCCGTTCAATAGTTCTTGAGATACAGCTCTTGTGGAAATCGTGAAAATGCAGCACAGCAGCGCCACCAGTTGGGCGATTTACACCAAAAATTAAACAACACTAATTTGTATCAGGGACTAACTGAGTCTGAAGTTTGATGAAAATTCGTGCATTTTTTCTTCAGTTAGAGCTATTGCAATAATCATGAACAATGCAGCATACCAGCGCCACCTGTTGGGCGATTTTCACAAAAAAGTAATCAGCACCAAACTATATCTTGGACTAACTGAATCTGAAGTTGGATGAAAATCCGTGCAGTAGTTCTTGAGATATAGCTATTGCAGAAATCGTAAAAAATGCCGCATAGCAGCGCCACCTGTTGGGCGATTTTTACCAAAAACTAATCAGGTCCACTTTATATCAAGGTCTAACTAAATATGAAGTTTTGTGAAATTCCGTGCATTAGTTCTTGAGATAGAGCGCCCACAAAATGTTGTCACATACAGACTCAGAGTGACAGACAGACTCACAGACAGACATTTTCTAAAAAACCATCAAATCGTGTTCTGGGCATTCTAAAACATATAAATCCGTCGAAAACCGGAAGTCGAAAATTTTCACGAATCCAATACTTTCTTCTTGTAAAGATAGAAGAAAGTAAAAATACATTATTTCTTTCGGTATCAATAATTTTTAAATAAATCTTATAGAGATAGAACGATAAAACTCAGAATATGAAACTGGGGAAAAAAAATAGACTATAAAAATACACAAATATTACTTTCTTATTGCGTGACTACGTTGATCAACAGTGATTTATTCGAAACAGAATGATCTGTCAAATCAACTGTAAAAAAAGAAAAAAAAAAAGAATCTTGTGTCTGTTCCGAAATCCAAACTGGCTACTTTCTGACATAATTTTAAATTAAATTTTGTTTGCAATCGTATAAAATTAGTATGTGCTTTTATTAATAAGCTGTGTAAGCGAATTGCTTTTTCCATTTTTTGGAAAAGGCGGGAAATTTTTCAGAAAATGCTGTCAGAATTGACGTTGTTGTGAGCAAAATTTCCAGAAGCGGCAGCACTGAAAAGGAATGCCTGATATTATCATGCTTTTATGGCTTTAAGTCGAACAGTCACCAAATTATAAGCAAATAGCATTTTATGATCCTCAGGGCGTAGAGGAGAGTGGTAAAGAGTGGGCCAATATTTGGTTTTTTTAATTTTTTTAATTTTTTTTTTTTTTTTTTGACTCAGAATTAGTTCTTCAGTTACTTTACTTATTTGGTTATATAAAAAAGTCATAAAAATTGGATTAGAAAACGTCTATAATGAATGATAATAGAAATATAGAAATTTGGCCCATTCATCCCCACCCATTGGGTTGAATGGGCCATTGAAGGTAATGAATGGGTTACTAACTGAATTCAGTGAAAAAATGTGGAATTAATCTATTATTCACCAAATATGACAAAATGAATGGTACGTGACATGATATGATCAAAGCATACTGAAATATTAAGTAATACACAATGCTTATCAAAATTTATGAACATCAAAAGTGGTATTATTAAATCACATAATTGTAGCAGAAAAATGAGAAAATAATGAGATTATAAGAAAGAAAGAACATAAAATATACATAAAAATAATAGATAATACACATTATGATTTAACGAAATTTATATTTTTCAAAATTAATATTAAACGACATGGTTGTAACAAGGTTGAACTGCCTATTAATTGACTATTTAGTGTAATTTTCTGGTATTATTTATTCTACCTATCAGATTCAGAATATAAACAATTATTCTAGTTTTATATCAAGTGGAAAAATACTGCTAGGTGTGGTTAACAACTGGACAGTTCACTTTAATCATTTATACAATTTAACTTATGTTTCTAATAAATAACTGATATTTCTTAGGATGAAAATGTGCAAATTATTTTTTAGACATCACTATAAACCTATTTTAACTAGACAGTAATTTAATCTAAATCCATTACAGTCAGTTATATTTCATATTAAAGAGAAAATCTGAAAAAAAGAAAGAAAAACCATATTTTCATGATCAGGGCAAAGGTGGCCCATTCATGACCATGATATAGTGGCCCATTCAGCCCCACCTATACTTCTGGAATATATTCAGACTTTTTTTAACACATTAAATTCAAATAACATCTAAATACATCCTGAAATTAGTTTACAGATATGCAAAAACTTGATAATACACATATCTGCAATGAAATAATAGATACTTTTTAGCTTATTTATTTTACTGAAAAGGGAAAAAATTTACTTTTCTATCAGATTCTTAACCATCCTACTCTAGTGGGAAAATGGCTTCTCCCAAACAATGGAAAATTTGACGAGTTTTGTAGAACAAATAGCTTCATCTATTGGTGGCATCTAAAATAATTTATGCAAATACTTTTTCATATTTTGTTAATGGCCCATTCATCCCCATGACCCATTCATTACCACTCTCCCCTATATATATATTTACTTATAAATTTACTTTGAAGGCTTTGAATAATTGGTGCTTGAGTGCTAATATGTACTGATTTTATAAAACGATTACATTTAATATTTTACTAATTCTCAACAACTCATTTTCATATGTTGACTGCATTAATCAACAGTAATTTATTCAAAGCAGCTACTGTTTTTGTCAAATCAGGTCTATAAAAATATATGTAACAAATTGAGCGTTCACTGGAAAAATTAGAACTAATATTTTATATCCCCAAAGCCTATAAAAACAACAAAACATAAATATTCTAGAAATTCTCAGCTGTAAAGCTTTTTCATATTGTGACTGCATTGATCCACGTTAATTTATGCAAAATAGCTACTGTTTTCTTGAGTTGCGCTATCAAATCTTATTTATATAAAAATAATCTCAAATCGAGCGTCCAGCACTAAATTATAAGCAAGTAATACTTTATATTCTCTCTCTCTCTATATATATATATATAATATGTTACATTGCTTTTTTACTTTTTTGATAAGTTTTATTTCAAACCTTCAAATTAGTTGTAGCATATTAATAGGTGAAAACGATAAGGCTCGCCGTGTCTTATGAATAAAATAATAAACAAAATACCATATTAGTATTTTACAAATTCTCAACATTAATATTCTTTCATATTGTGAGTGAACTGATCAGCAGCTATTTATTCAAAACAGCTAATGGTTTTTAAGGTCCGCTATCAAATCAGATGTATATAAAAAAGCAATCTCAAATCAAGTGTTCACTAAATTATGAGCAGGTAATACTTTATATCCTCAACATTAATACTCTTTCATATTGTGAGTGAATTGATCAGCAGCTATTTATTCAAAACAGCTAATGGTTTTTGAGTTCCGCAATCAAATCAGATCCATATAAAAAAGCAATCTCAAATCGAACGTTCACTAAATTATGAGCGACTAACATTTTATATCCTCCGGGCATATTCCTGTTTATTTTCTTACTTTTTTGAAAAGTTTTATTTCAAACCTTCAAATTAGTTACAGCATTATGCTTGAGTATGTATTAGTAGGTGAAAACGATAAGACTTGCCGTATTGTATGAAGAAAAATAATAAATAAAATAACCATATTAGAATTTGTAAAATTCTCAAATAATTTAAATCCTCCGGGCATATTCCTGTTTATTTTCTTACTCTTTTGAAAAGTTTTATTTCAAACCTTCAAATTAGTTGAAGCATTATGTTTGAGTATGTATTAAAAGGTGAAAACGATAAGACTTGCTGTATTGTGTGAAGAAAAATAACAAATAAAATAACCATATTAGAATTTTACAAATTCTTAACATTAATATGCTTTCATGCTGCGAGTGAACTGATCAGTAGCGATTTATTCAAAGCAGCTAATGATTTTTGAGTTCCGCAATCAAATCAGATACATATAAAAAAAGCAATCTCAAATCGAACATTCACTAAATTATGAGCAAGTAACATTTTATACCCTCTGGGCATATTCCTATTTATTTTCTTATTTTTTCGATAAGTTTTCTTTTGAAGGCTATGAATAATTGGTTGAAGCATTGTGTTTGAGTGGCTAATACGTATTGATAGGATAAAACCGATAAGACTCACCGTATCGACTTAATTATTGTTCCTGGACGGACTGTCTGTTTTGCTTCACTGGTCTTGGTCATTCCACTCGACTGGACCAGGAACTGCGCTTTGATGGCGAGTCTGTAATTTTGATAGTTCTGCTGTGAAGTGTTTTTTGAATGATTGAACTTCTTGGAAGATGAGCCATTCTTTTCTGAAAATGTTTTCCAAATGCGGTATTCTCTGTATTCTTTTTTGATTCAGGCTACTGGAAAGAGATGGATGTTCTCAATTTGATTAATTCAATTCAACTAGTTTAAAATGAGAACGGAGGGACAGCAAAAATTGTTTGTAATAACAGAGTTCTCGCAATATTTAAGTATCTAGTATCATAAAAATAACTGAAATGGCGAGTCTTGCAATTTTGATAATTCTGCTGAGAAGTGTTTTTAAAATGATTGAACTTTATGGTAGATGAACCATTCTCTTCGAAAATGTTTGCAAATGCGGTATTCTTCTGTTATTCTGACTACTGATAAATGATCGATGTTCCCAATTTGATTTATTCAGTTGAACTAAATTATAATAGCAGGAATTGTTCGTTATAACAGAGTTCTCGCAATAGTTAACTATATCTCGTATCATGAAAATAACTGAAATGGCGAGTCTGTAATTTTGATAGTTCTGCTGAGAAGTGTTTTTTGAATGATTGAACTTCTTGGAAGATGAACCATTCTCTTCGGAAAATGTTTTCCAAATGCGGTATTCTCTGTATTCTTTTTTGATTCAGACTACTGAAAAGAGATGGATGTTCTCAATTTGATTAATTCAGTTGAACTAGTTTAAAATGAGAACGAAGGGACAGCAAAATTTGTTTGTAATAAGAGTTCTCACAATAGCTAAATATCTCGTATCATAAAAATAACATGGCGAGTCATGCAGTTTTGATGATGAACCATTCTCTTCGAAAATGTTTTTCAAATGCTGTATTTTTCTTTTATTCCGACTACTGAAAAATGATCGATGCTCCAAATTTGATTTATTTAGTTGAACTAGTTTATAATAGCAGGAATTGTTCGTTATAACAGAAATAGCTAAGTATCTCGTATCATGAAAATATCTGAAATGGCAAGTTCGTAATTTTCATAGCTCTGCCATGAAGTGTTTTTTAAATGATTGAATTTTATGGTAGATAACCATTCTCTTCGAAAACGTTTTTCAAATGTGGCATTCTTTTATTCCGACTGTTGAAAAAAGATGGATCCTCCCAATTTGATTTTTTTCAGTTGAATTAGCATACAATACAGGAATTGCTTGTTATAACAGCAATAGCTAAGTATTTCGTATTATGAAAATATCTGAAAAGACAAGTTCGTAATTTTCATAGTTATGCTGAGAAGTGTTTTTTAAATGATTTAATTTTATGGCAGATGAACCATTCTCTTCGAAAACTTTTTTAAAATGTGGCATTCTTCTATTCCGACCATTGAAAAGAGATGGATGCTCCCAATTTGATTTTTTTTTTTTTCAGTTGAATTTGTTTATAATACAGGAATTGCTTGTTATAACAGAGTTCTCGCGTAGCTGGTATCTCGTATCACGAAAATAGCTGAAATGGCGAGTCTGTAATTTTGGTAGCTCTGTCGAGAATTTTTTTCTTTTTTGAATGATTGAATTTCTTGGAATATGAACCATTCTCTTCGGAAAATGTTTTCCCGAATGCGGTACCTTTTTTTTCCCCCGACCACAGAAAAGGGATAAATGTTCGCAATTTGATTAATTCAGTTGAACTAGTTTAAAAAGAGAAGGAAAAGACACTAGAAATTGTTCGTTATAACAGAGTTATCGCAATAACTAAGTATCTGGTACCATGAATATAAGTGAAATGGCGAGTCTGTAAATTTGATAGTTCTGCTGAAAAGTGTTTTTTTTTTCTTTAAATTATTTAACTTTTTGGAAGATAAACCATTCTCTGCGGAAAATGTTTTTCCGAAAGCTCCCCACGAAATTTGAACGATTTCGAATCACTCTGTATAGTAGAAATAGAAATAACAAGGGTTTTTTTTTTTAAAGGTGAAAAAAAAAAAAAAATATCACAAACCAAAACTACGTTATGTATCGGCCCTTTCAGACGCTTGTGTTGGGGAAAAGAATGGCCATCGTATTTTTCGATGAACGGGCGATTTCTAAACGATAGCAAAAATTCAAAATGCCATATGAGAAATGCATTACGATATCCCCCTTTCGATACGCATCTGGATGAATATGTTTGATAAATATGTCATTCAGAAATGTCACATAAAGATCAATAGAAACCAAGAATTTCATCCTTACTTGGTATCTCTGTCACAAAAAGAATGGACGATAGCCGCCGGACTTCACATTTTTAGTGGGGGGAAAAAAGACCATTTTCGTGCAAGATAATGGTTTCGAAAAATTTTTGCGGGATTTTTTTTTTGCAGTATACCTTGAAAAATCTTCTGTATTTCTTCATTGTTAACCAAAAAAAAAAAAAAGGCAATAAAAATTGCCTGTTTAATAGAAATAATCTGTATTTATTATGTACTTTCTGTTATTTTAACAGATTTTGCACGTAAGTTCGTTATAAATACAGATTTCGTAAAATAAACAGTTTTTTACTGGCGTTCTGGCTGATAGTTTTTTTTTTTTTCTGTAAAATCAACAGATTTTTACAATGTTATAGCACAGTGCAGGGTTGCCAGTTTGGCCTCCATTTTTATTTCGAAATTTCAAGAATTTTTGAATTTTTTCAGAAATTTTGAAAGAACCTTTTTTTTTTTTTTTTTTTTTTAATGCAATCACAAAATTTTTGTCATTACATAAATCAAAAAATGCTATTTTTAATTTCTGGGGTGAATTCGGATTTTCTTAATAAAAATTGTGGCAACCCTGGCGCAGTGATATTACACAAAAGGTCAAATGTGCGTCAGTCTCACCATGGCAAATGTGTGACTTTAAACTTTCCGAAAACATAGTATAAGAAGTTATTGTAATCATGATTTGTTGTGATCAGTGAACACAACTGTCAGATGGTATTTCCGATTGAGCTCCCATTTGGCGATTATGTTATAAAACCATTGGCGCCAGAGCCACGGCCAACTTCAGTACCGGCATAGAAAGCGCTTCATTGTTTCTCCCACCTTAGGACGGAGTTCATGACGTCAGATCACGTCATTCCCGTCCAACCAATCAACCGAGAAAGCTCGTTTGTTTCGCCCCTTCCTAGGGAGGCTTTCTCACGGATTGGGTCGGCGGAGATCACATGATCTAGCGTCACGAACTTCGTCCTAAGGCACCGCCCTAACAAACAAGATCTTTCTCGGCCGGTACTGAAGTTGGCCGTGCCGGAACTGTGTTGATTCTCGAAAAATTAGGTCGACGCATTAGGTGTTTAATGCATTTGTAAACCTTTTTCAAACCATTTTGCGATGGATTCTATGAGGAAAATGACGTGTGTAAATTATAAGTATCGTGGCGATGTAATCAAAAATTAATTGCGCAGAAGAAACATAGCTAGTTGCAAAACAGGAGAAATCGAATTCAGCCAATTACGTAGTGCCAGAAATTCATAAAAAAATCCTTTTTATTTTATTTTTTACCTTTTTGGATACGCACATGCGCGTTCAGAAAGTTGTGCAGTCACCCCAGTTTTTACTTTCTTCTATCTTCAATAGAAGAAAGTATTGTAATCGAAATTTTTTTCGACTTCCGGTTTTCGACGGATTTGCATGTTTTAGGGGTCAGAGATTCCAAAAAACATGTTTATAGAAAATGTCTGTCTGTCTGTGTGTCCGTCTGTCCGTCCGTCCGTCTGTCCGTCTGTCCGTCTGTCTGTCGCCATTGTACCATCAAAAAGTGTATGAAGTTATGTATAGAATTAAACCAAAATTTTATTATAAGTTTTTGGCTATGGCAAGCAGGTCCTCCCTCAATTTGGAAAAAATTCGCCGGTAGGGGGCGCTGTAATAGCGATTTTTGTGTGATTTTGAATATTGTACCGTCCAAAAGTGTATGAAGCTATGCATAGAATTAAACCAAATTTTTATTTTAAGTTTTTGGATATGGCAAGCAGGTCCTCCATGAATTTTCAAAAAATTCGCCGTTAGGGGGCGCTGTAATAGCGATTTTTGTGCGATTTTGAATATTGCACCATCGAAAAGTGTATGAAGTTATGCATAGAATTGAACCAAAAAAAATTTGAAGTTCTTGCTATGGCAAGGAGGTCCTCCCTTAATTTGTAAAAAAATCGCTCGTAGAGGGCGCTGTAATAGCGATTTTTGTACAATTTTTGTGCCATTTTGAATATTGTACCGCCGAAAAGTGTATGAAGTTATGCATAGAATTGAACCAAATTTTATGTGTTTATTTTTGGTCATGTCACGAAGGTTCTCCCTGAATTTGGAAAAATTCTGCCGGAAGGGGGCACTATAATTGCGATGTCTGTACCATTTTCATTATTGTACCATCGAAAAGTGTATGAAGTTATCCATATAATTGAACCAAATTTTTTGTGCATGTTTCTGGCTATGGCAAACAAGTCCTCCCTGAACTTGAAAAAATTCCTAAAGAAGGGGGCGCTATAATTCCGATCTCTGTGCCATTTTCATTATTGTACCATCGAATAGCGTATAAAATTATGCATACAATTGAACCAAAATGTTTGTGCTTGTTTTTGGCTTTGGCCAACAGGTTCTCCTTGAATGTGGAAATATTGCGCGGTAAAGGGGCTCCGTGTTAGCGATTTTTGTATACTTTTCTTGATTTTTCGTAGTTCTATTGTGCATCGGCGGCTCATGCAGCGGCGGGAACTCGCTTCCTGCTATGCCGGCTATTCGCAAACAGCTGATAACGACAGAATAAGGAAAAATTAATAATTTTAACAAATATCATGATATAGATTAACTCGTTTTTAGTCCGTTTAATTGACTTGAGCAGAAATTTAAGATGAAAATCAAAGTTGGTATAGTATTGAACTAATAATATTGAAGTATTAACATGTGTAACTAGGTTTTGAAATATTAAGATGTATAAGATAGAAGAAAGTTTTGGGATTGGCACATCCAACTAGTTTAATTTTAGTTTGTTACGAAGTGACCGTCACATTGACTTCGGTGTGAAGTCATCGGTGCCGTTTTTCGTAGCGCGTCACCAGATTGTATCATATTAGTGACCACAAGTTTAGGTATTTTACCAGTAAGAAACTGTTAAAAGCACTAGTTAAATATATATTTCTTTCTTTCACTCTTTCTTCACTTTCAACTCGTCTCAAAACAGAACACACTGATATCACAATGAACTGAATTTGGCTTATTTTGTATATCGCGTGACTTTTAAATTTCATAGTGTTATATAATAAGCACATATTCGGCATTTTAGACTTAGAGAAACTATTAAAATTACAAGGTAAATAATATTGTAATTTTTAATTTATTCGTCGCTTTTAACTCGTCACAAAATAGGACATGCCGATGTCACAGCGAATTGGATTTGGCTCAATTTCTACGTCGCGTGACTTTTAGAATTTTGTAGTATCATATACGAGCCACACATTTGACTTTTTACAGTGAAGAAACTGTTAAAAGTTCTAATTGAATAATATTGGTTTTACTTTTTTGCTTACTATCGTCACAAAATAGAACATACCGATGTCACAGTGAATTAGATTTGGCTCAATTTCTACGTCGCGTGACTTTAAGAATTTGTTTTCTTAAATTATGTAATTACTTTTCGTGTCTTGCCGAAAAGAACAACTCCTTGTTAGATTGTTATACATTGTTAAGACAAAATGAACTTCAGTGCCATGATCCAAATAAAAAAATAAAGCTACAATTTACAATCTTCCCTCAAATCGCATATATCTCAAATCTGATGTCTTAGTACATCAGACATAGTTCTATTTTTACCGATTTTTTTTAAAGTTTTTTTGTTTTCTTTTAAACTGAACTCTTAAAATCCCCTTTCTCGATAAAGGATTACGTTGTGTGACAAATTTCTCTATATTTGGTCATAAAATATAGGCATTCCAAAGACAGTTGAAATTGCCTTTTTGTTTTTGCCTTATTTCTTCTAAGCTTGGAACTTTCGGAGTTTATTTTTTCGCAATTTTTTCCCGAAAAAAAAAAGAAAAAAAAATATTTGCGTAGTAGAATGGGAAAGGAAGTTTCAAAATACGTTTAAAATTTATGAAGTTTAGTTGTTTGCATGAAGTATATTGCTTTTTTGGTATCTGGAATAAAATTACGTTTTAGCTCAGGCGCTGTGTGAAAGTGAGTCGAAGTGGTATGTAGGAAAAAGGTAACTTTTGATATTTTATATCATTTATTCGATTTCCAAATTTAGCTTTACACGTTCTGGTTTTTAGAGGGCGGCGCAAGAGGTCACAATTGCAAGTTGATTTATAACAGTTTTCGAATAGTTATTTGGAAATGCAATTTTTAGCCATGTAATCTAATGTAGAAAAGTGTTTCAGAGAGAGTTTTTTTTTCCCGAATTTAATGTTTATTTTAGTAGCGGAAAGATTTAATCGCGTAATTTATTTTCTTTGTTTTTAACTTTTAGTTTTTTAGATAAACGTAATAATTACATACAACTCACGAATATACTTTTACAAATTTTACAGTAGATTTTTTACTTTCTTCTATCTTCAATAGAAGAAAGTATTGTAATCGAAATTTTTTTCGACTTCCGGTTTTCGACGGATTTGCATGTTTTAGGGGTCAGAGATTCCAAAAAACATGTTTATAGAAAATGTCTGTCTGTCTGTGTGTCCGTCTGTCCGTCCGTCCGTCTGTCCGTCTGTCTGTCGCCATTGTACCATCAAAAAGTGTATGAAGTTATGTATAGAATTAAACCAAAATTTCATTATAAGTTTTTGGCTATGGCAAGCAGGTCCTCCCGGAATTTGGAAAAAATTCGGCGGTAGGGGGCGCTGATATAACAATTTTTGTGCGATTTTGAATATTGTACCATCCAAAAGTGTATGGAGTTATGCATAGAATTGAACCAAATTTTTATTTTAAGTTTTTGGATATGACAAGCAGGTCCTCCCTGAATTTGCAAAACATTCGCCGGTAAGGGGCGCTGTAAATGCGATTTTTGTGCGATTTTGAATATTGTACCATCGAAAAGTGTATGAAATTATGCATAGAATTGAACGAAATTTTTATTTTAAGTTTTTGGCTATGGCAAGCAGGTCCTCCCTGAATTTCGAAAAAATTCGCCGGTAGGGGGCGCTGTAATAGCGATTTTTGTGCGATTTTGAATATTGTACCGTCCAAAAGTGTATGAAGTTATGCATAGAATTAAACGAAAAAAAAAAAAAAAAAATTAAGTTCTTGGCTATGGCAAGGAGGTCGTTCCTTAATTTGTAAAAAAATCGCTCGTAGAGGGCGCTGTAATAGCGATTTTTGTACAATTTTTGTGCCATTTTGAATATTGTACCGTCGAAAAGTGTATGAAGTTATGCATAGAATTGAACCAAATTTTATGTGTTTATTTTTGGTCATGTCACGAAGGTTCTTCCTGAATTTGGAAAAATTCTGCCGGTAGGGGGCACTATAATTGCGATGTCTGTACAATTTTCATTATTGTACCATCGAAAAGTGTATGAAGTTATCCATATAATTGAACCAAATTTTTTGTGCATGTTTCTGGCTATGGCAAACAAGTCCTCCCTGAACTTGAAAAAATTCCGAAAGAAGGGGGCGCTATAATTCCGATCTCTGTGCCATTTTCATTATTGTACCATCGAACAGCGTATAAAATTATGCATACAATTGAACCAAAATGTTTGTCCTTGTTTTTGGCTTTGGCCAACAGGTCCTCCTTGAATTTGGAAATATTGCGCGGTAAAGGAGCTCCGTGTTAGCGATTTTTGTATACTTTTATGATTTTTCGTAGTTCTATTGTGCATCGGCGGCTCATGCAGCGGCGGGAACTCGCTTCCTGCTAAGCCGGCTATTCGCAAACAGCTGATAACAACAGAATAAGGAAAAATTAATAATTTTAACAAATATCATGATATAGATTAACTCGTTTTTAGTCCGTTTAATTGACTTGAGCAGAAATTTAAGATGAAAATCAAAGTTGGTATAGTATTGAACTAATAATATTGAAGTATTAACATGTGTAACTAGGTTTTGAAATATTAAGATGTATAAGATAGAAGAAAGTTTTGGGATTGGCACATCCAACTAGTTTTCATTGTAATTCTATTTTTTTGTTTCTTCAACAGTTATTTTGGACAAATTTTGGTCGCCGTGTGTAAATAGCATGTGCCTCGTGGGCACATTGCAATTCATGGTGTACATATAATGCATGTAGTCTTAAGGGTGTATTCCGATCCGAACTGCTTATTTTCTGATTCATTTTAAAATTCATTTTTGCTCTCAAACGCATCAAACTGGGAAATTCTCTTATTTAGAAACTATATAATGTGCCGTGCTTCTTAATTTTTTGATAAATGCAGAAAATACTGTAAAAAACGCTGTCAAAGTTGGCGTTTTGAACCGAATTTTCCGAAGCGGGCGATCTGGGAATGAAAACTAGTCGGATGTACCAATCCCAAAACTTTCTTCTATCTCATACATGTTAATACTTCAAAATTCGCTATCACACTGCCAAAATTAAATGGCAATCTATGCATCTCATGAAGATTCTAAAGATATGAAATTCCGTGCATTAGTTCTTGAGATATGACTATCGCTGAAATCGTCTAAATCCAGCAAAATGCTGCCTAGCAGCGCCACCTATTGGGTGATTTATACCAAATCCTAATCAGCAACAATTTATGTCAACGTCTGACTGAATCTGAAGTTTGGAGAAAATCCGTGCATTAGTTTTTGAGATAGAGCTATAGCGAAAATTGTGAAAATTCCTGCATAGCAGCGCCATCTATTGGGTGATTAACACCAAATCCTAAGTAACAACAACTTGTGTCAACATACAACTAAATCTGAAGTTAGATGAAAATTCGTCCATTAGTTCTATAGATAGAGCTATTGAGGCAATCGTGAAAAAGGCAGCACAGAAGCGCCACCTGTTGGGCGATTTACACCAACACATAATCAGTAGCAAGTCATATTAAGGACTAACTGAATCTGAAGTTTGATGAAAATCCGTGCGTTAGTTCTTAAGATAGAGCTATTGGGGAAATCGTGTAAATCCTGCAAAATTCATCATAACAGCGCCACCTGTCGGGCGATTTACACCAAAACGTAATCAACATCAATTCATATCAAGGACTAACTAAATCTGAAGTTTGATCAAAATCCGCGCATTAGTTCGTGAGATAGAGCTGTTGCGAAAATCGTGAAAAATGCAGCATAGCAGCGCCACCTGTTGAGCGATTTACACCAAAAACTAATCAGAATCAATTTGTATTAGGGACTCACTGAAAATAAAATTTTATTAAATTCCGTGCATTAGTTCTTGAGATAGAGCGCCCACAAAATTTGTGTCACATACACACAGACAGACACTCACAGAGTCACAGACAGACATTTTGTAAAAACATGTTTTTTGGAATCTCTGACCCGTAAAACGTGTAAATCCGTCAAAAACCCGAATTCGAAAATTTCATGAATCCAATACTCTCTTCTTGTAAAGATAGAAGAAAGTAAAAATGGTCATACTGAGAAAATAATTGTTTAAAAATCAAATTCTAATTAATTGAGCTGAAAATGAAATCACACGGCACGTTAAACATGTCTTCAGAAATCACCCCAGCAAGTTTCATGTTTTTACTTTTAAAAATGAGTCTTAAAATGTCTCAGAAAATTTCGAGCTGTTGAGAGTGGAAAAATATTTTTTCGAATACACCCTTAATGCGATACCACACCAGTGAGTTTAGATAACCCTGGATTTCTTATATTTTTAAAATAAGCTCAAAATATTTTGTATGAGAAGAATTCAGATTTTATGCTGAAATATTTTGTATGATTAAGGACTTAATTGTTATTTTTAATTCAAAATTTAGATAAAATAAAAATTATAACTGCGTTGCGTCGTTGATTTTGGTTTATAATTATGCAAGTTAACTTTATGTAGTTTTGATGCTCCGAAAATTTGTTTAAAACAGCTCTCAAACCAAAAACGGCTGTACAGACTAGAGATTGACCGAATACCGAATAGTTGATACGGTATTCGGTGGTTCTGCATGTAAACCGAATATTGGGCTTCGGCCGAATACTTTTAAGTATTCGGCCGAATAGTTGCAGATAAGTATTTTCTTAGAAGTAGAAGAATTTTCTTTTACTTAGCAGTAGAATAGGCTAAACAATGAGTTTCAATATTATGTGCATGAGTTCAGAGTTCAGCTGCACTACAAAAAACAAGTCAAAGGCCATTTTTAATTAAAAAAAAAAAAAAAAAAAAAAAAAAAACTTTCCTAAAATAGTCTTCTACATAGGTGTGAAATCAAAACAACTGTCTAAAACAGAGAAAAAAAAAAGTAAGGAAGATGCGCATCTTTCCCTTATCATTTAATTTTATTTACTTCTACATTAGTTTTTTTTTTTAATTTAAATTTATTTAATGTGTATTTTCTTTAATATACACATCAAATAAGTATATCAGAGTTCATATCTGTATATCTAAGGTGTATATTAAAGAAAATACATAAATAAAGCAAGTATACTCCTATGCCTATCGTATAGCTTTTATAACCATTATATCAAAATCGCTCAAATTTCTTATCTTCATCCCCACAATGTTAAAATATTATTCAGAATATAAATATTCTATCAATAATTTGGCAGAAAATAGTTAAATGTACAAATTGATATACCTTTTGTATTTTGAGAACATTCCTATTCAATATGTTTATAATTAGACTTAGACAATCAGTAAATCAGCTTAATGACAACATTGTTTCTTTTTATTTGAATGAACTTTTGTTTTTCTGACAATCCTTATCCTTAATAATACCCTGTATAGTTTAATACTTTCATAGGTTATTTGTTGGGTATTAACTAGTGATAAAATAATAAAAAATAAGGGATGGGGGGTTAATAAATTTGGGATTAGAAAGAAGTCATTAAATTTTTTTGTGTAATTAGATTTAAGATTGGTTGTATTTATGTCGGCCAATTATCTGCACGTGGGATATAGGCCCTAAGGGGAGTGCCTTCCGTGGAGGTCTTTCTAAGGGAACCTAACCCGTATTAACGCTTGGAGAACCAAGGTTCGAAGAAAACCACGAAAACTCCGAACGATTAGGACGACGGGCGCGATTGGAATCGAGCCCAGCACCTCCCGTCTACCAGCTTCGAGAGCAGAACCTCTCGGCCACTGGTGGGGCAATTAGATTTAAGAATAAAAATGTAACTGAATTAAATTATTGAGAATTTAATTTCAATTAAATCTTAAAAAAGCTAATATATGCAAAAATGCGTATTAAAAAGTTTCAAGTATTCGGTTGCCGAATACCGAAGCTTCGGTATACACTTCGACCGAAGCTTCGGTATTCGGCAAAATTGCTGCTTCGGTCAATGTCTTGTACAGGCGTATTAATTTTTTCTCCCTTCTTACAGCCGTTTTCCTTAGACTGTTCTCAAAATCCAAAGGAGGTACTTTTCGACACATTTTTTAATTCCTTTTTGTTCATAAACGCGTGAAATTGTGAGAGTGTTTTTATTCAAAAACTCTGTAATCGGAAGACGTTTTCCTTTTTTTTTTTTTTTATCTTTCGAAAAATACTACCTTTTGTACGGAATTTCAGGACGCGATACCTCGAGATCGGAGACAGACCGGTCGTCACATGACCAAAATTACTTATAATTCGATAAGTAATTTCTTTATCCAAAAGTAGAAACTCATTTCGATATCAAATCGCTCCACCAGTTAGGTCTGCCAATTTTAGGCTTTCATGTTGAAAGATGAGTCAGAGAATGTACCATAAAGTTTCGCATTGTTGAGCAGAGGACTTAAGAACCGCTTTGATATAAAAAAAAGCATGTAACGTTTACTGAAAAACCTAGACTTTTCCCTTTGCCAATTGAGACATTAAAAACTGCCGTCAAAAGTCAGCGACAAGCAGTTTTCTAGAATCCGCCGCGATACGATATCAAATGTTTCAGATCTGTATACCTTCATTCAGCTCTAAAATACTTGATTTACCACTATGTTTACACAGTGACCAAAATGCGCTTGTTGTAAAACTTTCACGTTTACGACCGATAAAGTCAACCCACTCGTTATAAAAGTAAAATAATAAAAAAGGGAAATTGACTGGTTAACTGCAGTCAAGTTTCATAGAAATGCTTACAGTTCTCGATTACAGTTTGGGGAGAGGGAGGGGGGGATATCGAATGGTGATGATAACCCTTTCTTTTTCTTCGTCTGGCGCCGGCAGTGCGTGAAATGTCACCAATTTGGACGTTTTAAAACTCCCCTTCCAACCTTCAGGGGAATTCTGAGCATGTGATAATGTATCAACTGATCTATGTTTGTACACATTTGATAGGGCGGACGTAGTCATGCATTGTTGTGATAAGATTTACGGAAAACTTTTACCCTTTTTGTGTTTAGGTGAAAAAAAAATGAGAAAATGCAGCTAGCGTCGATTTTCTTGAGCAACGGAACGTGTCAATTTGAACTCTTTTGCTCAAGTCGGTAGAAAACAATGCCGACGTTTGAAAAAAGGGTATTTTTGTGTCACTTTATAAATGTTTTCTTCTATGCAACTTTTGAAAAATGGTTTCAAACGGCACCTGCTCGATTGTTAGAAAATTTAAATAAATGACTGAGGGTACCTTAGTCATTAGTCAAAAGGTTTTTAGTTCCGTACCTTATCCCTGGAATTCTCTTCAAAGCACTTTTCTTGACTTTATGGAGGCGTCTGAGCAGTTCTATCGTAGTATAATGCATCCACGTAAGTTCAATAATAATAGTTGAGAAATGCCAAAGAAATAGTGAATAATTTCAGGGAATAAACCAGTCTCGTTACTTGGATCATTGAGACTTAGAATTTCCCCTTTAAAATGCAACATTAAGGCTGTTCTAAAATCCAAAAGGGCAATTTTATGACATAAGTTTTAAGGGTGTTCTTAAATCAAAGAGGGCAACTTTCTGACATAAGTTATTTTTCTTCGAAAATACATGAAACTAGCAGGCGTTGTTGTTCAGAAACTATGTCATCGAGCTGTTTTCCCATTTTTTTTTTTTTTTTTTGCAAACGCAATAGATCTTTCAGAAAATAATGTCAAAGTGGACGTTTCGAACCGAATTTCCGCGCGAAAGTAGAAATATCACTCGAGCGGGCGAAAAACGTGTTTGTCACGTGATCAAAATTGATTATAACTCAACAGGTAATTGATTGACCAAAAAATGGAAAAAACAGTTCAATTCCAAATCGCTTCCACGTCAAGGCTTTCCAATTTTATATCTTTCTGTTAAAAAATGAATTTGTAAATGTGTCAGAACGTTTTGCGCTTGTTGAGCAGAGCAGTTAAGAACAGACTTAATTCATTTTTGTTCGGAAATACATGAAACTAGCAGGTGTTGTTGTTCAGAAAAACTATGTAATCGAACTGTGTTTTCCGTTTTTTTTTTTTTTTTTTTTTTTTTTTTTTTTTTTTGCAAATGCAGACTGCAAACAGTGTTGCCAAATCTGACGGGTTTTTTTTTATTCAGAAATTTCGAGTGTGCACCAGGAAATTTTTAATAGTAATTTTCACTTGTGTTATTCACGAAATATTTATCTGCAACTTTCTATTCCAAAATCATTGCAATAAACAAAAATGACTATTCAAACTTTCTGGGGATAATTTAGAATTTCTTAACAATACTTTTATAAATGACGCATAAATGCGTCAAGCGACCTGTGCAGTGTTACTATCGTTTTCGCTCGAATTACTTAGAAATAACACCAAGTGTTTTACTGATATAAATATAAATTTATCATAATACATGTAGCTATACATTGTTATGATAATCGATTTACGGAAAATTTTACCTGATCTTTTTTTTTTTTTTTTTTTTTTTTTTTTTCCTTCATTTATGAGCCTCACGTTCTACCAAACTGAATTTTGATATGCACTCAACAGTTTTTTTTAAATAAAAATTCTTAAAGACGGATATTTCCCTTTTTGTTTCTGCATTTATTTTCTTTCTTTTTTAAGGTATTTCCATTTCTTTTTTTCCCTCCTTCCTAACTGTTCACATAAAACCCTCAAATGTTTTTTTTAAAAAATATATCCAAATCGATCTGAAGTCAGGAAGTATGAAAATAGCTTCTTCGAATTTTCACTACCAGTTTTCAGGTTTCTTCCAACTTCTGTAAATTGAAACGACTGGAAAATATCAATTTTCAGCATTGTTCTTCTTACCTGTAGCTTATTGTCTAAAATTGCTATTTTTTTGGGCTTTTGCATTTTTTCCTTTTTTAAAAATTGAATAGTCAGTATTTCTTTCTTTTTCGCAGAATTAATTAATTATCGGTGATTTATTCGTTTACCTTAGAGCCCCTTTACATAACACCATTTTGGGGAAAAAAAGAAAAAAAAAACCTTCTTCACAAAAGCATATTATTTATGACAATAAAATTCAATTCCACTAATTCATATATCTTAGAGATATCTGTGAAGGACGAATTTGTTTTTTCTTAATAATTCTTTACATTTTTTCTTACGTTAAAAAACAAACAAACAAACAAACAAAAATCTATAATCGTAACATATTAGAGTACTTCGGATACAGAATAGTATCCGAAATCTTTTGTGTGTCCCTGTAAATACTATGAACTTTCTATTATACAGAAAGTAACCTCAGCAGCATATATCAATTACATATTATGTGAAATAGTTTAACATTATTAAAATACGCCGCAAATAAAGTCCCCCCCCCCTATACCATTATGTAACGGGATTCTTCTGTGTGGCCCTGTAAATTAATAATAAATATTGTTTGCACCGCATATTCTACAGAATGTATATTTTTATTTACTATGTTTATAAAATACTTTTTTGGCAATTAAAAAAACAGCCAGAGAAGCTGTAGTGAATAATCATTTGGTCACTTCAGAATGTCTGCAAAGGACATAATGGTTCTATATTTACTCGAGATTTTAAGATTTATTACGATACGAAGCAAATGCACGAAACACTTGTTTTCGCTTTCATAAATTAAAAAAGTATTTTCTGTGTTATGCTTTGATCTCAAGTTAGTATATATAGTCCGGTATTCTTTGATTTTAGGCTTTGTCTGTGTAACTCGAGATCCTATCGTATTTCATGATTAGCAAATGCAATAAACACTTGCTTTTGCTTTCATAAATTAAAAAGGCATTTGCTGTGTATTATAGGTCTGTATAATAGACTATATTCATATTTTGCTTATGGCTGTTCTCAGCTGCTCTCCTCAACAAGCGCAAAATAAAATTGGAAAGCCTGACCATGGAAGCGATTTGGAATCGAACTTTTTTGTTTTTCATTTTTTGATAAATTACCTATTGAGTTATAAGTGATTTTGATCACGTGACAAACGCTATTTTCACCATTTCTTAAGTAGTTATTCTTCTTTCGCGCGGAAATGCGGTTCAAAACGCCCACTTTGACACCATTTTAAGACCTATTGCGTTTGCACAAAAAACGGAAAAACAGCTTGATGACATAGTTTCTGAACAACACCTACTAGTTTGATGCATTTCCGAATAAAGATAAAGTAAAACTTATGTCATAAAGTTGCTCTTTTGGATTTGAGAACAGCCTTAAAATATATTTAAAATATCATCGTTAATTAAAGTTTTTTGTTTCCGATTTTAATTTCCATTTTCTCTCTCTCTCTCTCTCTCTCTATATATATATATATATATATATATATATATTATAGGAAGATTTAAGCAATCAATTAATAAATTGTAGAATGGTATTGCCAATTAAAATTAATCAACGAAATATTTATTTATAGGAATTTTGTGGAATATTTACAGCTCCATTCAAATCTTTTTTATAAAATATTTTTAAAAGTATTTTAGAGAATTAGGAAATGTACAAATATAAAGCCCTTACAATAGAAATGTAGAAACATTTAAGAGCTGAAACTTTTCACCCACAATCTTCCAACATCATGGAAGCTGAACAGATGCAAATGAAAGAGAAATCATCCTTTTAAATGCATTTTTGTTTTGTGGAACAAATAAAGCTTTTGGAACTAGATAAAGTATCTATAACTCATTGTAAATTGTATTTCTGGTGATCAATGTACTAAATTTTATAATCTGTTTTTTAATGGTACTTTAAGCTACCGTTGGGTCATAAAGAGTTAAATAAAGCTTAAAAAATTTTCCTTACTTTTGAGGTTTACATATTTTTTGCCTTGTGTAATAGGAATTTTTTTTTTCGATTCGAAGAGATTTGGGCCGAGGAGCCCGGACCTATGTCCCACATCCCCGGAGACAGAACAGCTTTGCAGATGACAAGGTGGGGTTCCTTAAACAGTAGTGCAAAAATAAAAAGAAAGGGGGCGGGGGGGGGGGGGGAAACTTAAGTTCTTGAGTACACACACACACACAAAAAAAAAAAAAAAAAAAAAAAAAAAAGAGAGAGAGAAAGGAAAATAAAAAGTAAAATAAAAATTTACTGGCAAGTTAAAAGAGATTACTTAAAAACTATAATTTAAGGTTTAATAAAGTTAACAACTGTATTGGATTTAATACAGAGTTAATGGGAAGGGTGGACTGATGCTCCCCCCAGCAGCGCAGGTCATGGCCCTTAAAAGGGCCCTTTGCATACCGTACAATAGGATTTGTTAGTACACACAATTTTCATAAAATTAAAACTTGTAATTTTTATGGTAGGAATGTATAAAAAATAATTAAACACACATTAGAAGAAACAATTTATATCAATAAAATGTTGTATTACAGGCTATTAAGTTCCTGTTTAAAATATTCGGCTGGCCATTAAAGAGAAGCTGTAGTGAATAATCATTCGGTCACTTCCGAATGTCAGCAGAATTCATAACTTCAATTACGACCATAATGGTTCTATTTCTATTCGAGATTTTAGAATTGATTACTTGATGAAGCAAATGCATGAAACACGTGCTTTTGCTTTCATAAATTTATGTTACATTTCTGTAAAAGCCAATTATACCTACTCTCTAATTTGGCTACAATCCAGTTTGGTTCCCAGTTTTCAAGATAATGGACTTATCTTCAATCAGATCCTCTGTGAATGAACTTGCTGCTGACTCAGTAGACAAGTGTAGTAAGGATTATTTCTGGTTTCCTAGGATACACGAGTTTTACAATTAAAGCACGTCGAATCTGTTATTCCCTGTGAAATTTAGTTGGAATCAATGCTTGTTATTTAATATCTCTCGGCGTTGTTAAATATAGTTGTTGGAATGAAGTACATGTATCTTTTCTGTGAATCAAACATTTCGTTCTCCGCTCGTAATGAGATGGGATCAAGTGAAAGTTTTGACACCGATTCGTTTGCGAGAAAATTTTACGTCAAAATTATTTTGCCAGTATCGTATCACTTTCAAACAATGTCTTATTTATTAATTCTGTCTTTTCGAGAAAAGTGTAAACTGATAAAATTTCTTCAGACGCTACTTTGAATATACATATGTCGATATTAATTTTATTTAACTTTTGCACTGGCGCGTTGCATGCGTCTTTGTGCCTGTGTAGGTAAATAGATTTGTACATAGGCTGATAACTAAGTAAGCTAAATAATTTGTTTTATATATCTTTGAAACGAACCAAGTATTTATTTATCTGCTAAAGTTTTCCTTTCTGGTGAACTTTTGTTTGCAAATTACGCATTTTAAACCTAACAAAACAAACAAACAAAAAATATTAATGAAGAATGTTTTTTGAAATTGAATTTTGTGATGAGGTCTTTTTCACCCAAAGGAATTTTGTGAAGGGGTCTGTTTTATCAAAAGGAATTTTGTGAGGGGGGTCTTTTTCATTAAAAGGAATTTTGTGAAGGGGTCTTTTTCCTCAAAAGGAATTTTGTGAAGGGGTCTTTTTCACCAAAAGGAATTTTGTGAAGGGGTCTTTTTCATCAAAAGGAATTTTGTGAAGGGGTCTTTTTCATCAAAAGGAATTTTGTGAAGGGGTCTTTTTCATCAAAAGGAATTTTGTGAAGGGGTCTTTTTCACCAAAAGGAATTTTGTGAAGGGGTCTTTTTCACCAAAAGGAATTTTGTGAAGGGGTCTTTTACATCAAAGGAATTTTGTGAAGGGGTCTTTTACATCAAAGGAATTTTGTGAAGGGGTCTTTTACATCAAAGGAATTTTGTGAAGGGGTCTTTTTCATCAAAAGGAATTTTGTGAAGCGGTCTTTTTCATTAAAAAGAATTTTATGAAGGTGCCCTTTTCATTTAAAAGAATTTTATGAAGGTGCCTTTTTCATTAAAGGGAATTTTATGAAGGTGCCTTTTTCATTAAAAGGAATTTTGTGAAGGTGCCTTTTTCATTTAAAGGAATTTTGCGAAGAGGACTGTTTTATTAAATGGCCTTTTGTGAACAGGCCCTAAAAAGGTTCATAATGTTGTCTGAATCGACCCCTGTGTAAGTCGAAATATAGAGGCATTAGTACTTTCCATAGCTGTTAGTGCACTATCTGTGAATCTATATCGATAGATGCATATGGAAATAAGAGATATTAAATGCATACATTAATAAAATATCCAATAATGACATATAGTAATCTACATGTGTTAATCGCTGTTCGAAACATCATTAACACTCTTTAATAATAATGACATAAAGTAATCCACATGTATTAATTGCTGTTCGAAACATTAACACTCTTTAATAAAATCAACATACAGTTGAGTGGCTAATAGAAATAACTGTATAACTAGCTATGAACTGAATTGAGTATATAAAGTAAATTTCATAATGTTTTATTTACAACTAAACAATGTGAAATTGTCATTCCCCCAGAAATGTAGTAGGAATCAATGCTTGTTATTTAATATCTCTCGGCGCTGTTAAATATAGTTGTCGAAACAAAGCATACACATGTTTGCTGTGAATAAACATTTCGTTCTTCCCTCATAATGAGGTAGGATCAAGTGAAACTTTTGACACTCATTCGTTTACGAGGGAATTTTACGTCGAAATTGCTTTGAAGGAATATTATTATGAATTCTGTTTTCCCCAGGTTCAGAGGAATGTAGACTGGTAAAAAGTTTGCATATGTTACTTTGAATAGCGAATATACCAGGGCTTAATTTGTATTTAAAAAAGTACCGGAGCTTAAATATTCTGCAGTACTAACAACCGTAGCGTCTCCCCCCCCCCCCCCCGTCCGTCCGTCCGTCACTCCAATCTGCATATTTATATTTCATATATTTTTAAAATTTAAAGCATTTTTTTTTCTTTAACAAAATTAAAATTTTAAATATATTTATCAGCATATACTTAGCTGTCAATTATTCCACTTTTTAGTTATCACTCTTTCCGAATAGAAATATTTGCCCAATTTTAATGTTAATTAATTGCAGAGTTCTGGGATTAAATATAGTGAGAATTATGATTCAGAAGTAGTGTTAACACAGAAAAAGGAATAGTTCGCCAGCTATGCATTTTTATTATAAAATGAATGAAATTTACAGAAATTAATACTTACATGCTGAAGAATGGAACAACGTTTTTCATTTTCCTATAAAAAGTGCAGATCTTAAACTATAATCGATCCCTTCCGCATAACAGTCTTTTGTGGTAAAGTCCCTGAAAATCGGATTAAGTTAAATATTGGACACCGTTATCGGAAAGATTCGATGCTTTTATAGAAAAAGGGGAAACACTGCTCGATTGCTTTCTATCAGAATAACAATACATGGCAATTATATCTACTTACAACTGAAAGTGACTTCGTAAATTTGCAGAGCAAAGCCTTGAAATGGGCAGCGTTCATGATAGGGAAAAAAAACAACCAAAAAACGCTATTGCACCGGGCTCCGGAGCCCTGTATTTATGAGCTCCGGTGAATTCCGATCAATATTTAAATATTTACTAAAAACAGAGAGGTACCGGAGCTGAGCTCCGGTGGGCTCCGGCGTAAATTAAGCCCTGGAATATACTATATGCTGATATTAATTTTATTCAACTTTTGTTCCCGCACATTTTCGTGTGCCTATTTTTTTTTTTTAACCATTTGGAAAAATGGTTATTGTCCTCGGTCAAGGTAGGAAATCAAAAACATATCTGAAGCGTTTTATTGATTGAATCCGCATTTTATTAGTTTTCTGATTGGTCTGTACAGTAATCTGTATTTTCCATTTACTTTCAACAGAGATGGATACTTCTGTTGCCACCATGACAAGAAAGTAATAAAAACTACAAAAAAAAAAAAAAAAAAAAAAAATTAATAACTCAGAAACAAATTGAGATACAGCTTTCAAACAAATTGCATTTAAAAGTACATTTTTTTCTCTATACGGCGGTGTAAAAAGTAATATTGTGGGATGTTTAGAGGTTTAAGAAATGAAATTTCATTTAAAATTGGTCCAGGAATATTAATGTTTAATCCATGGTGTACGTAATGTATGACCAGCTCCGCAGAAGTTTAAAAATTTACAGTACCGAAAAATGTAATCCATGGCACGTAATGTATGATAAACTCCGTGCGATTTTTTATGTCTTAAATTTTAGTCTTTGAAAAAATCATTTTCCAAATGGTCGTTTTAATTTATTAAATTGCATTTTTTTTTTTCTTTCTTTTGCGAGCATAGTTAAATGAAGATCTCTGATGATACAGGGTTCCAGCGACATGGAAAGTCAGGGAATATTAAAGTAGTCAGGGAAAGTCTAGGAAAGTTAGGGAATTAACATATTTTCTAAAAAGGTCATGGAAAAGTGTGTGTGTGTGTGGGGGGGGGGGGTGAAAATTGACGCGAAATTCATCAAATGGTCTTGGGGGGAAATGGCGAAATTCATTAAACGACTGCAAAAATATCCAAGAAATTCAAAGAGCGATCGCAGAAAATAATCGCTAATTTTATCAAAGGTTGAGGAAATAAATAGCGAATTTCGTTGTATGTGCGTTTGGTCATGGAATTTTTTGAAATGGTCAGGGAAATTGTCAGACATGTTTTGCTGGGAGCCCTCAAAAAACCATATTGATAGTTAGATAAATTTGTAATTATAAAAGAAAATAGACACAGTAGTGATAATTATTTGTATGGATATATATTGATATCGAGAAAGATAGATAGGTAGAGGTAGAAGAATAGATATCTATCAGAGTTTCCCCTAGACAATTTTAGGAGGGTGCTGCACCCTGCCTGCCCCTTAGGTTTACAAAATAGCACCCCTCTTACCCCTGATGAAAAACATTAGCACCCTTGTTGCCCCCAGCTCAAAGTGCCTTTACTCCCTTGTTTGTTAAAAAAAATTACTTTCATACTAAAAATTGAGTCATTGATGTCTTTAAAATAGCGTCCTGTCTATTAAATATTAAAAGTAGTTTTAAAAATCAAAAGAATGCCTTTAAAAATTAAAAAAAGTGTCCTTAAGAATCCAAAAGATGCCCTTCGGAATCTAAAAGGGCCCTTTTTTAAACCTGGGAGAAACTCTGTATCTATTATTATATAAATAAATTTATAATACAGTCGGACCTCTATTTAACGAGCCTCTATTTTACGAATTTCTCTATTTTGTGAACTTTCCCTCGGAACCAACAACATTTTGCGAATTTCTTCGTAAAATAACCCCCAAATAGCGAAGTGTATTCTTTATTTAACGAACTTTTTCTTCTGATATAATTTTTTTTTTCTCCCTATTTCTCAAAATATTTCCGGACACATCAAACTTATTCTTTCTTTTACACATTTTATAATGCTCAATAACTTTGAATTAGTTTTACCAGGTGTCTAACTCAACGGAAGCAGTAAAATCCCTGTCATTCTTTGCATTTCATCCAGGAAATGCAAACTTTCAATATCCCCCCTTCACACTCAAAAGGCCTGTTCTGTAGTAAATAAGTGTCAGTAATTAAATTTAAGGACGCATGTAGTAATACAATGCTTAAAATTACTTGTTATAATAAATACGATAATGTCATTAAAATTCATTAATTTTAATGTAAATATTTTCTTAAAACTGAAAATACAGTGTATTTCCAAACAATATATTTTTTAATTCTTGTCCTTACAGATTTCTTTTTGATGGGTAAAATGAATAATAATAATAAAAAAAAAATTATTTACAAAAAAAAAAAAGTGTGATTAGTTAAGTTTTTAGGTGCGTTCGTAATTATATAAATACGTAGCACCTATAGTCGTCGTTCAGTCCGTCCGTCCGTCTGTCCGCATGTAACAGAGCAAAAACTACCCCACCGAATAGTCTGAAATTTCAAATATGTGATTGTTGCAAAATTTTGTCGAGCCATTTCAAATTTTATGAAAATCGGATGTATAGTTTAATTACAGGGACAGTCAAAAGTTTTTCTTTACATTACGGCCAATGGGAAAAATTATTGCAAGTGGATTTTAATGGTATTAGAGACTTCCGAATGATCTGAAATTTTAAAGATATAATTGTTGCAAAATTTTGTCGAGCCATTTCAAATTTTAGGAAAATCGGATGTATAGTTTAATTACAGGGACAGTCAAATTTTTTTCTTTACATTACGGACAATGGGAAAAATTATTGCAAGTGCATTTTAATGATATTACAGCCTTCCGAATGGTCTGAAATGTTAAAGATATAATTGTTGCAAAATTTTGTTGAGCTATTTCAAATTTTAGGAAAATCGGATGTATAGTTTAATTACAGGGACAGTCAAAAGTGTTCCGAAAAAATTATTGGAAGTGCATTTTAATGATATATCAGACTATGCACGTTATGAAGTGCAAAAAATTATACATTCAGTACAATATGGGGTGCAAAAAATAATTTTAAAACTAGTTATAGTACGAACGCACCTCATTTGCCACGTTTGACGAGCAATTTCCAACTTGTTTAATAATGTTTAGTGTTTATGAATTAAAAATCTGTTTTGTGTAGTTTGAAGTATTTAAAAAGGTTCATCTCTATTTAACGAATTTTCTACATAACGAACTTTTTTTCGGAATTTAGCGACTTCGTTAAATAGAGGTCCGACTGTATATTCTATTAAATCACCATTTAGTAATCCCCTCATGAAATATTAAAATAAAATAGATATCCAGCAATTATGCCATATGCGAAGAACTGTAAACGTGGTTATAGTACTTAATCTACTACGTAGATTAAATTTCTTTAGAAATCGACTGAGAATAGAATATATTTTTATAATCGAATCATGCCATTTTTCGCTCTTGCTTTATCTAACGACGAGATTTGCTTTTATGGGTGTATTCCGATCCAAACTGCTTATTTTCTGATTCATTTTAAAATTCATTTTTGCTCTCAAACGCATCAAACTGGGAAATTCTCTTATTTAGAAACTATATAACGTGCCGTGCTTCTTAATTTTTTGATAAATGAAGAAAATACTGTAAAAAAACGCTGTCAAAGTTGGCATTTTGAACCGAATTTTCCGAAACGGGCGATCTCGGAATGAAAAAAATGGTCATACTGAGAAAATAATTGTTTAAAAATCAAATTCTATTTAATTGAGCTGAAAATGAAATCACACGGCATGTTAAACATGTCTTCAGAAATCACCCCAGCAAGTTTCATGTTTTTACTTTTAAAAATGAGTCTGAAAATGTCTCAGAAAATTTCGAGCAGTTGAGGGTGGAAAAATATTTTTTCGAATACACCCTTAAATCATAAATCAATCCGAAACTAAACGTTTTTGTGTTATGATTTTCTTTGTTACCTTGATTTATAATTTCTTCCCAGCATATACAAATGTTATTTCATATATATATATATATATATATATATATATATATATATAAATCTTTATTCTATTCGCATATAGCATTTAAGGTTACATTGAAAAAAAAAGTTACTAGACAACCCATATTCGTATTACCACTGTATAGCTGCACAAATTTGTAAAAGCTATATATAGCTATAAAAGGATTGTTTTGATTGGTTCTTAATTTGTGTAAAATATGAACGCTGTACTTTGATTTATAATTTGTTTCGAAAGCATAGACCAATGCAACTCTAGCGTTTTTTGTGTTGTGATTTTTTTAAATTCCACTTTGATTTATAAGTTTTTTCTATTTTTACTGTAAAAACAGCATTTTTATAGTCATTTTATAAAACTGTTGTATCGATTTTTAATTCCTAACTTAATTGTAAATCAATACGAAACTACTATTTTGTGAATTTTTTTACGTTGATTTATAATTTCTTATTTCAGACTCTAAAAATTGTAGCAGCATATACAGAATATTTGAGGATACAATTAAAAAAGTAATAAACAACCTCATTAAAAAAAATTTTTAACAACTTCTGGGCAAATCAGACGACAGACTCGATGTGTTCCGTAATTTTACTTTCAAATAAGAGTATTAACATAGAAATTGAATTTTTAACCACTGAAAAAAGAAAAAAAAGAAAAAAGAAACATTACACAATACATTTAAAGGTAATTTTTTAAACTTTTCTGAATGATTAGTATGCTAAAAATTACTTTAATATTAACTTTGTAAAAACTAAAAGGAAAGTCATTAACATAATTATTTGATAATAAACAGAAAATGCTTTATCAGTTTTTTAAAAAAGAAAACATGTTTTCTGACAATGTATCAGCATTTTTGTAGCAAAAATGTAGCTATGAAATTCAACTAAAGGCATTTTGAGGGAAAAAAAAGAGCAATAATTAGCTTTCTAATATGCTCGTAATTGAAGTTTAATGACCCATTTTACGTGTAAATTTGTAATCTTTTTTAAATATTAAATAAAAATTTCAGACAAGCGTCAGAGATAATTTTATACTCCCGCCCATAACTTTTGCTGTTTAAAATTTATTCATGCATATTTATTTCAGCGAATGAACATACTAATTATGAGTTTGCTGAATACGTAATTTATGTTTGTCAGCTTTTTTTTTAAATTAAATACACTTTTATTCTTTTATATTTCCCGCTTAACATGCTATAAAATCTAATAGCGAGTATCAAACATTATATAGAGAAATTTCGCATTAAACTCTTTAGTTATTGTGCAAATTTTTATTTGTTAAATTTCCGATTATTGTGTCGCATAAAATATGACATCAGTGTAACGTGACATAATTTCTTCTGTTTAGCATGTTGAAATATGATAACGATAAACTTTTGCAAGTAAAAATATATTTTCTTTCTTTTTGATTTTTATATACAATGAAAATAGTGTTAATTTATGACACATCTTTTTAAAAAATCTTTGCATGGTAAAATCTGATCATAAACTTTGGTTAAAGAAATTTCTGTTTAGAATATTGCTTATTGTACAATGATGTCAAGCAAAATATAATATAATCATTGCTTATATTTAACATTATGAAATATGATTATAAATGTCATATTTTTGACAGCAATTTTTAAGCATAAATATATATTTTTTTCTTTTCTTTTGATATATTTGAATATAATATGGAAATTTTTAATATTCATACAAAAATATAATTATGACAACTTTCAATTATTTATACAATAATTGTTATAAATTATAATCAAACTTTTTGCATAGTATATTTAACATGTTAAAATATCATTAGTTATTTTTTACCCAGCAATTTTACGCTTAAATTTATGCATTTTTTTACCCGACTGAAAAGAAGGGTTGTGTGTTTTACGTGTATCTGTGTATGTGGATTTCTTTATACCCTCGAAACATCCCCACGGCTGGATGGATTTTAATGAATGAGGTCTCTATCAATTCGTCTTAAGGCTGTTCTCAAATCCAAAAGGGCAACTTTCTGACATAAGTTTTAATTTATTTTTTGGTTGGAAATGCATGAAACTAGCAGGTTTTGCTGTACAGAAACGATGTCATCGAGCTGTTTTTTCCCTTTTTTTTCAAACGCAATAGATTGTTCAGAAAAGAGTGTCAAAGTGGACGTTTTGAACCGAATTTCCGCGCAAAAGGAGAAAATCCTCTCAAGAAAGGGTGAAAAACACGTTTGTCACGTGATCAAATTTGTTTATAACTCGATAGGTAATTGATTGATCCAAAACTGGCAAAAACAGTTCGATTCCAAATCGCTTCCATGGCCTGGCTTTCCAATTTTATACCTTTCCGTTAAAAAATGAATTTGTAAATGTGTCAAAACGTTTTGCGCTTGTTGAGCAGAGCAGTTGAGAACAGCCTTAACGCACTAATGGTTATAGGCTAGGTTTTGTTTTTATAAATTCAAAATGGGGGCCGTAAAATATAAAATGGCGGTAGAGACGAAAAAAAAAATTACGCACCCTATTGAGTGGTATATCATTGGATATGTCTTTCAAAATGAAGACGATGTTTCATTGACTATTTTACAGTCAGAAACTCCGTTAAAATATTATACAACCTGGAAGTTGTGTATGTATTGTGGATCTGTAGCTTTACTGCAACTCTAACCATCATAGACCTCATCAAAACTGTGTTTATAGATAGGAACTAAAAATTAAACACAATTTAAAAGTCATCAATATAAATAATAAAAAAAAAATAGGTAAGTAATATAAACAAGTAATATAAAAAATATATTTTAAGTCAATTCCTACTTAGGTCAATAAGAGAATTTTTTTTTTCTACTATTCTTCTTTCCTCTTGAGTGGTGCTTAAAATGCCTTGATCAAGAAGAGGGCTGTCTCGATCATTGAAAATTAATTAATTTAATTTAATTAATGAATTAATATTTGAAAAAAACTGGATTAACATCAAGTGTCATCCACTACAAGTTTAAAAAAATTTATTTGAGCTTGATTTGAATTAATAATAAGTATTTTAATAACGATTGAAAATTTGAACAAGATATATATAGCGAGAGTGTGAGCTAATAGTAGGAATTGAAAGAAAAAAAATAGTTTCACATTGATGATAAATAATTAATTAGCTCGCTTTTTACGCAGTCGGGTTTTTTGATTTTTTATATTTGTTTATTTCTTAATTTGATATCCGACAATTTTTTTTAAGTAGGATTGTTACAAGCTTTCATATTTTCTGTTTATAATGTTGAAATATATTAACTATTTAATATTATATGCCGTTAACCCTTCAATTCTCATGCGTCCTCAAACGTGCGTTTCTTTTTTTTCTTTTTCTTTTTCTTTTTCTTTTTTTTTTTTGCGCCAAGAAATCGCTTTCTGTTAAAAATTTTATAGGTTAAAATTCGTGTTTTTCTTATATTTGATGTTAACGTTAAGTACAACAAATGTTACAGTTTACATTTGTCACACAACAACTAACAGCGTTAAGGCTCCTGTCCTTGCCGTCAAAGGCACTCACAAGCTAATGCTAATCCTATGGGGAGGGATTTTTCTAAAAGCTGCTATCAGATTCACCAACTTTTCAAGCAACAAACTTTTCAGCCGATTTTAACCCCAACTTTTTCTCGTTCAAAGGGAGAAAAAGGTTACAATTGTCGTTGCTAAAGTTGGAGGAAAACCAGTACTACTAGTACCAGCCGTTAATATTTATCGCCTATGCTTATCAATAGCTTATCTCTGATTGGCTGAAAGGTTGAAAGTAGGGGATGGGGTAGTCGCGGAGGCATTTGGTGGCGGAAAGTCGCACAGACTTTTTTGAGCTGTGGATAAAAAGTTGGGGATATTGCTGATTGCTGTCACACTGAGTGTTGAGACAATATTTCGCGAAAAGTTGGAGGAAATCAAGAGTTGGCTCAAAAATTGCTTAAAAAGTTGGTGAATCTGATAGCAGCTTAATATCTCGTTTGCATTTCGACATTTTAATTTTTTTTTCTTTCTTTTTTTGGCATTGGATAGCCGAGGTCCGTTTCTTACATCTCACCTTTTTTACTTTTTCGATTTTGGTTGCAGATATTTTTTAGAATGACACTTTCATTTTCAGAACCGGCTTTGAAAGTGAAAGTAACTTTATAACAAACATCTGCGACCAAAATCGAAAAAGTACAAAAGGTGCAATGTAGAGACGGACCTCGGCTATCCAATGAAAAAAAAAAATTATATGTTGTGTGTGTGTGTGTGTATATATATGTATGTATGTATGTATGTATATTTAAAAATGTCGAAATACGAACGAGATATTGGACAAATCCCTCCCCATAGCATTAGCTCCTGAGTGTCTTCGCAGGCAGGGACAGGAGCCTTAACGCTGTTCTTAACTGCTCTGCTCAACAAGCGCAAAACGTTTTGACACATTTACAAATTCATTTTTCGACGGAAAGGTATAAAAACGAAAAGCCTGGCCATGGAAGCGATTTGGAATTGAACTGTTTTTACCCGACTGAAAAGAAGGGTTATGTGTTTCACGCGTGTCTGTGTATGTGGATTTCTTTATACCCCCGAAACATCCCAACGGCTGGATGGATTTTTATGAATGAGGTCTCTTTCGATTCGTCTTAATCTTCGAATGGTTATAGGATAGGTTTTGTTTTTAAAAATTCAAAATGGCGGCCGTAAAATACAAAATGGCGGTAGAGACGAAAGAAAAAAAAAATTACGCACCATATTGAGTGACATATCATTGGATAGGTTTTTCAAAATGAAAATTTGTTTTATTGACTATTTTACAGTCAGAATTTCCGTTTAAATATTACATAACCTGAAAGTTGTGTATGTAGGATTTCTAGCTTTACTGCAACTCTAACCTTCAAGGACATCTATAGGCCTCATCAAAACAGTTTTTATAGATAGTAACCAATAATTAAACACAACTTAAAAGTCATCAATACAAGTAAATAAAAAAATAGGTATGTAATATGAAAAAAAATAGTTTCACATTGATGAAAAATAATTAATTAGTTGGCTTTTATTCAGTCGGGTTTTTTGATTTTTTAAATTTAATTACTTGTTTCCATTTTTTGATCAATCAATTACCTATTGAGTTATAATCAATTTTGATCACGTGACAAACACGTTTTTCACCCGCTCTTGAGTGCTCTTTCTTCCTTCGCGCGAGAATTCGGTTCAAAACGCCCACTTTGACATTATTTTCTGAAAAATCTATTGCAATTGCAAAAAAAAAAAAAAAAAAAAAAAAAAAAAAACAGCTCAATTACATAGTGTCTGAACAACAACACCCAGCTAGTTTCATGCATTTTCGAACAAAAATAAATGAAAACTTATGTAAGAATGTTGCCATTTTGGATTTGAGAACACCCTTAACTACAAGCAACTGTTATAGTTTACCTTTGTTTTGTTTAAAAAAAAAAAAAAAAAAAAAAAAAAAAAATGGTCACTCACTTTTAAAATACTGTATATTTCCGAAAAAATAAAGCTCTAAGCTTTTACTAGATTAATTTTAACACGATTATTCTAATTTGTAAATAAATGCTATTAATATCAATAAGGTTAAATCAAAGGTCAAATAGCTATCAATAAGGTTAGCTGGGTGAAAAAGTTCCACCAGATTCGTCGGGAATAGCTCAGATGGTAGAGCATTGGCGGCTTCAACCAAGAGATCCCTGGTTCGTATCCTGGTCCGGACATTTTTCGCCCAGTTGGAAATATACAACTAATATCCTAGATTTCAGTTAATTTTCGAATATTTTCGTCGCAGGATTGTGATATAGATTTAATTTGTATTCATATTTTATTTATTCATTGTATTGATTTTTATTCATAATTTACATATTTTGCAGGGGTGATTCTGTTCCGAATTATTCGAAAATTCCGAAAAATTAAGGCAGTCATTTCCGAAAATTAAAAAAAAATCCGTCATAAATCTGAAAATTCGGACATAAACTATATCGCGAATTTCGACAAATGTTCGGAGAAAAAAACTGATTTCGTCAAAGGATCGCGGGAAAAACGCCAATTTCGTCAGAGAATCGCGAAAAGTGGCAAATTTGCCCCCAAAAGATCGCGAAAAAAAGACAAATTTCCCCCAAAAGATGGCGGAAAAACAGAAAATTTCGTCAAAAGATCGCGAAAAAACGGCAAATTTCGTCAAAAATAGCTAAAAAGCCGCAAATTTCGTCAAAGGGGCGCGACAAAGGTTCCGAAAATGCGATGTGAATTTCCGAAATTTTTTTTTCACTCAGAATCACCCATGATATTTTGTTTAACATCTTATAATATATAATATTTGATGTTATTTACATCTATTTCGCGTTAATATGATGCTAAATATTTTATTTATTACTTAAACAACCAATTAATATTTTCCATACGTTTGTGTTACACAAAGTGTGACACATGTTTTCAAACTTTCTAATTAACATCTTGAAATTTAGTAAAGCATTTCACGCACAAGCTTTATTTGAAGAAATGCTTCACTAAAAATTTATATTGGGATCTGTGCTTTAATTACTGAACAAACTTTCAGTTCTGAGTTATTCCTGTTATTTGAAACTTCAGTTTTAGTTTGCAAGCTATTTACCCTTCCAACTTTCTAAATTAATTCAAAAATATTTCTTTCATATTTCCAAATTTTTGAAACTGCAAATGAAGAAGTAAAGATTTTAAATATTTTTGATGAATTTAAACTATTTTAGACTTTTATCAGAAGTTTGTTTATTTTAGAATTTCAGTTTTCAAGAATATGTGGGTATACTCAATAATTCACACTTTTAGAATTATTTTTGATTGTTGTATTTTGACAATTTTGCAAACTTTAAAATTTTCCTTCCAACTTGTTAAATTAATTCAAATAAAGTTCTTTCATAGTTTCGAAGTTTATGAAACTGCAAATGAAAAAAAATAAGGTTTTTAAATATGTTTGATGAATGTAAACTATTTTAGACTTATCTGAAGTTTTAGTTATGTGGGAATAAACAATGACTCATATTGTTAGAATTATTTTTGACTTCTAAATTATGATGATTGTCCAATATTCGAAGTATTAATTATTCTTAAGGCTGTTTGTTCTCAACTGCTCTGCTCAACAAGCGCAAAACGTTTTGACACATTTACAAATTCATTTTTTAACGGGACGATATGAAATTGGAAAGCCTGACCATAGAAGCGATTTGGAATCGAACTGTGTGTTCCATTTTTCGATAAATAAATTACCTATTGAGTGATGAAGCAATTTTGATCACGTGACCAAACATGTTTTTCACCCTTTCTTGAGTGGTTGGTTATTCTACTTTCACGTGGAAATTCGGTTCTAAACTCTCACTTTGACGCTGTTTTCTGAAAAATCTATTGCGTTTGGGGAGAAAAAAAAAAAAAAAAAACTGAAAAACAGCTCGATTATATAGTTTCTGAATAACAACAGCTGCTAGTTTCATGGATTTTCGAACAAAAATAAATTAAAACTTGCCATAAAGTTGTCCTCTTTGATTTGAGAACAGCCTTAATAGACATTTTAGTTTCGGTGTTTGGATAAAATTTATGCATTCTGACTTAGAAAATCATCTTCAGTCTAGTTTATTAGTATTTATTTGTAAGAATGTTTTAATAATTATTTTTAAATATCAAAGAATGGTATTTGAGAAACTAATATAATAGTGATTAACTAAAATAGTGATTACTACGCACTAATTACGATACTGTAACGGTAACCGCAACTTCAGTAATTCATTTGAAGTTGCTATTATTTGTTACTTTCTTCTATCTTCAATAGAAGAAAGTATTGTAATCGAAATTTTTTTCGCCTTCCGGTTTTCGACGGATGACACGTTTTAGAGGTCAGAGATCCCCAAAAACACGTTTAAAGAAAATATCTGTCTGTCCTTGTGTCTATCGCCATTGTACCATCAAAAAGTGTATGAAGTTATGTGTAGAATTGAACCAATTTTTAAGTTTTTGGCTATGGCAAGCAAGTCCTCCCTTAATTTGGAAAAATTCCGCTAAAAGGGGGCGCTGTAATAGCAATTTTTGTGCGATTTTGAATATCGCACCATCGAAAAGTGTATGAAGTTATGCATTGAATTGAACCAATTTTTTTGTGTATGTTTTTTAGAAGAAAGTTTTGGGATTCGCACATCCAACTAGTTTTTTTCTATGTTTAGTACTACAGAAATCGTAGTCAATGTTTCGTATTTGAGGACTTACTAAGAGCAATAGTTAAAGCGGTTCTTAATATACAGGGTGTCCATGCTCAATGGTTTCCAGTGGCTGATTTCTAAACTGTTAGGCATAGGCATATAGTTCTAATTACAAACATGTTTGAAATAAGTTAAAGAAGTATTTTAAAGGCGATTTGGGTAAATAAAAACATTTCTTAAAAAAAAAAAAAAAGTTATATTTAGTAAAATATCCTATTACACTAGGAAGTAAGACAAAAAGTACCATTTTTGTACGATTAAAAGTGAACGAGTAATAGCTGTTTAAAGTTGAAGCATCTTTTTTTTTTTTTTTTTTTTTTTTTTTTTTGCTGCGAAATAGGTGTCATTCACAAACTTATTAGAAATACAAATAATCGTCAGATATAAAAGAAATAACAGTTCAGAGTAAAAATAACGTTACAATATAAATTTGAAATCTATTTTCATTCTGATATATTAAAGAAAAATAATACAACTTGTATTAAAAATATAAGTTGTTATTACAGTTAACCAATATATACCAATTTTGTTAAATGAAGTGATGAAAAGCAACAGTCACAATTCTGTACAAAATTATGCAGGTTTTAAAATGCTATTAGATTATCTAATCTAAAGCTTAATAGAATTAGTTATCTTAAAACTTTCTTGATGTGACTCCCTTCAGCTGCATTGCAGAAATGTACACGCGAAAGAAATCCTTCTAATACTTTAAGCACTTTTGTACGATCCCTCGAAGCATGGCCGATTCCATCTGTGTTCAGATGCAGAAAATTGGTATAAGTCATGCAATTCAAAGTTTCATAACTCGGGTCACTTCTAGTGTTAAATAAATGGGACATTTTTTTTTTCGTCTTGCATGCTATTCTAATAGGAATTGTTTTAATAAAAATCCCTTATAGGACCGGGTGACCGTATAAAAATTTAAATTTCGTAACTTTTAAAGAAATGTTTTCATTGAGCAAAATGATTTTTAAAATATTTTTTTTTCCTCATTTAAAACATTTTTGTAATTGGTAGAATATGTCAACGGTTAGAAATAAGCCATTGGACACCGCATCTATTTCTCTGCTCAACAATGCGAAAATTTCTGCCTCATTTTTTGACCGAATTTTAAGTATAAATCATGATATTTGCAATCAGGATTATTGAAGTGATTTGTTGTATTAAGTGGTTTGAAAGAAGAAGAAAAAAAAACTTGTGTCGTGAGACAATAAACGCTTATAACTACAGACGCGATTCACTCATCGGAAAATGAAAAAAAAAAAAAAATGTTCGATTACGAATCACATTAATAATCATTCTTGCAAGTACCACGCTTTTGTATTTAAAAATGAGTGGGAAAATATGTCAAATTTTCGAATTAGTGATCAGGAAAAAATATTTTTTTGAAAACCGCCGTAAGTTTCTCCTCTGCCCTACTTCCATATCAAGGTAAATTATTGTTATGTGTTGAACAAATCAAATTAAATCACAAACGAGAATAACATTTATACTGAATCTCTAAATGTCTAGTTTTAGGTAGTTGCAATAAACAATCCAATAAATCTGTCCTTAAAATCAGGCAGTTCTGCATATCTTCATATTTACAGAACACAGAGAATTTCAAAACATTCCATTCAACTAAAGTCCACTTAGAAATCTATGCTTGCTTCCTCCCCCCCCTCCCCCCCGGTATTCATTATTTGCGACTAATTTAATATGAAGCTACGTAATAGAATAATGAGAAACAAGTTTTGTTATTTTGACATATGCTCTGTTTGAGTACATTCTATTTCTATATTAACTATCCTCATTAATTTCCACGTATTTATATTTGCCATTACGGTGACAAATTCGGCATATTACGAACGCTGCTTATGGCCAGATGTTTTCTGATTTTCAATTCTCGATTGCAATATAATTCAAATGGTCGATGCAGTGTTCAGTTAGAATAGCGTAAGGGTATAAATTTGAGTTAAATATTAAACTATGCTTATTTATTCAATTCGGACTATGTATTTTCAAAATTTTTGTGATCAGGAAAAAATATTTTTTTGAAAACCACCGTAAGTTTCTGCCTACATCCATATGTCGGTAAATTATTGTTATCTGTTGAACAAATCCATTTAAATCACAAACGAGAATAACATTAAATGGGAAGTATGAATATCAAATTCACAATATATCTTTACTTAATAGGTGCTAAAATACAAATGTTAAAACATTTTAAAAACAATGCAGATGTTGAAAACATTGGAGTCATATGATGTTTAAAATCCGAGAGTTTTCGACTGAACCATCAGTCGTCATCAGGGAAAGATCACATAGAAGATAAGTGATCTTTCCCTGATGACGACTGATGGTTCAGTCGAAAGCGCTCGGA
The DNA here is from genome assembly GCA_963932465.1 of Maratus speciosus. Taxonomy (NCBI): domain Eukaryota; kingdom Metazoa; phylum Arthropoda; class Arachnida; order Araneae; family Salticidae; genus Maratus; species Maratus speciosus. The sequence continues at coordinate 85,113,633 of OZ010799.1, read as the reverse complement.
GTTTAAACATCATATGACTCCAATGTTTTCAACATCTGCATTGTTTTTAAAATGTTTTAACATTTGCATTTCAGCACCTATTAAGTAAAGATATATTGTGAATTTGATATTCATATTTCTCATTTATTTTATTAAGGTGAATCTGTCGTTCTTTGAAATATAGTTTTTCTATATTTATTTAATTTGAGAATAACATTTATACTGAATCTGTAAATGTCTGGTTTTAGACAGTTGCAATAGACAATCCAATAAATCTGTCCTTAAAATCAGGCAGTTCTGCATATCTTTATATTTACAGAACACAGAATTTTAAAACATTCCATTCAACTAAAGTCCACTTACTAGAAATCTATGCTTCCTCCCCCCTTCCCCGTATTTATTATTTGGGACTAATTTAACTTGAAGCTACGTAATAGAATAATGAGAAACAAGTTTTGTATATATTTTGACATGTGCTCTGTTAGAATAGATTCTATTTCTATATTAACTATCCACATTAATTTCTACGTATTTATATTTGCCATTACGGGGGCAAATTCGGCATATTATACGAACGTTGTTTGGACAGATGTTTTCTGATTTTCAATTCTCGATTGTAATATAATTCAAATGGTCGATGCAGTGTTCAGTTTGAATAGCGTAATAACAGTTAGGGTATAAATTTGAGTTAAATATTAAACTATTCTTATTTATTCAATTCGGACTATGTATTTTCAAAATTTTTGTGATCAGGAATTTTTTTTTTTTTTGAAAACCGGCTACATCCTCTACCCTACATCCATATGTTGGTAAATTATTGTTATCTGTTGAACAAATCCAATTAAATCACAAACGAGAATAACATTTATACTGAATCGCTGAATGCGTGCTTTTAGACAGTTGCAATAGACAATCCAATAAATCTGTCCTTAAAATCAGGCAGTTCTGCATATCTTTATATTTACAGAACACAGAATTTAAAAACATTCCATTCAACTTAATTCCACTTAACTAGAAATCTATTCTTACTTCCCTCCCGTATTTATTATTTGCGACTAATTTAATATGAAGCTACGTAATAGAATAATGAGAAACAAGTTTTGTATATTTTGACATGTGCTCTGTTAGAACAGATTCTATTTCTATATTAACTATCCACATTAATTTATACGCATTTATGTTTGCCATTACGGGGGCAAATTCGGCATATTACGAACGTTGTTTATGGCCAGATGTTTTCTGATTTTCAATTCTCGATTGTAATATAATTCAAATGGTCGATGCAGTGTTAGGTTTGAATAGCGTAATAATAGTTAGGGTATAAATTAGGGATGTAACGAATATTCGGCCACTATTCGGTATTCGGCCTATTCGGCCCTTTTGCCGAATATTCGGCCGGCCGAATACCTGTGGCCGAATAGTGGGACATTTGACCGAATACCTGTAGCCGAATAGTGTCATATTTGGCCGAATATTTTAAGATATTTGATTAGATATGTTCCAGAAAATCAAAACAAAATATGATTTTAAATATTTCGACAAACAATATTAAAAAATTATACCTAAATACATTAATTATTATAAGAAAAAGATCTCATTCTGAAATATGGGGTGGAGAAAGTAGTATGAGGAGCTTGTTGATTTTGAGAGAAAGAAAAGAGAAAAGTATATCTTGGTAGCAGAAAAGAATATATAATATTTTAATGGAATGAATAATTATATTTTAAGAAAATAACCCTTTTTTTTACATACAGAGTGTAAATTTACTAAGTTTAAGTGCATAAAAAAGGATATAAAAAGACAGAGGACACATGCAAGTTCTTATTTTTAGGGGGTGAAAGGATTTTACTAAAATAAAAAAAGTTTCATTTTTACAGAGGTAATGAGTTCTATTTTAGATAGTATATATATATAAATTACTAGAACTATCTATGGATTAAATAAAAAATTATGAATTAAATTATTATTTACATTTTTAAAAGTCATATGTTATCTTTAAAGTATTTTTTAAGACATTTAAAGTATAACAAAAAATACATTCAACTGTTATGATTTTTGAAAACTCAAACAAAAAATTAATTTCAATTAGTCCTTAATTTAATTTTTTATTTTAAAATTGAGAAAAAAAAATAAACAATTAAAATAAAAGTCATTTATATTAAAGTCAGTATTCGGCCGCCGAATATTCTGTACACTGCAAATAAGGGCGTCTTAAATTCAGACACATATGTGACTGAAAGAGTAATTCAGACACTTAAGTGTCTGAATATGGAATTTCAGACATCATAGGTGCCTGAAATTAAGACACTTAAGTGTCTTACTATATGATCATGGTATAAACACTGTAAACTGAAATGTCTGAAATTCAGACACATAAGTGTCTGAAACTGGAGTGTTCAATTTTCAGACATTTTAAAGTGTCTTAATTTTTAAGACACGTGTATATGTCTGAATTTAAGACGTTTAAAACATCTGAATCGCATCCATTTTTGATCACCCTGCAAGTTTTGCTATAGGCAATCAATTGTTCACTGTTTTTTGTAAGCTTTATACACTGTAAAAAATAACCATTACAATATGGAAATTATATTGCCAATTGGGACGCCAATTTACGTATTTTAATATAAATTTACTTCCGTAAATTCCAGAAAATTTTCCATTTTTTGCATATTTCTCCATTTAAAAGGTATAATATAATCTTTCAAGGACAAATCCACATATTTCGCAATCAGAATTTTCTAAACTCACGTATATTAAACATGATTTATTTATTTATATTGAAACTAGTGCATTGGCACACCTACTGGGGGAGTTAAGGGGGCTGAAGCCTCTCCCAGATTAGACTAGATATTATTTTTTTTTAATTATGAAAGAATATAATTATTTTTTAATAGATCCTTAAAAAATCGGAATTTTTAAAAATATATTAATTTTGTCGCACATTTTTTTTTCTCTTTTTTAAATTTTATTATGAAATTCGAAATTATAGCATGTTTAAAATTTACTTAATTATAAACATTAATTACTTAATTATACTTAAGTAAACTAATTAATTGATGTTTTTAAGATTTACTTTAGAAAAAAAAAACTATTTACTTAATTATAAATTTAAGATCCAGTGCAACTTTTGCACACTTTAACCTTTATAATATTTTGATAATTTAATAATAAAACTTTAAATTGTTTGATTGCAAACACACTTTAAAATTATCCAAATACGGAAACACACAAAAAAAATCGCAAAAACAAAAGTATATATTAGTACAGTACAGTATTTCATTATTTAACATTTTAAAAGCATTCAGAATTACACCAACCAAAACTTTCCAGTTTGTTACGACGCTTGCATTTTTTTTTACAACTATAACACTGCCTCTAAAATATGCTAGTCCCCTCCAAATCGCAATTCTGGATGCACCACTGAATCTGTGTGGTATCCAAAGTGTATGCTGATTCTATTTCCCTCTGAAATTTAAAGAAAATATCAAGTTTAATTACGAAATTTTCGCAAAAGAAAAATAACTGGAATATATCTCAAAACTGTGGCGCCATCTATACATTTCTTATTCAATATATTGAATAAGAAATATCGAACTTATTATTAATTTGCGCATTTAAGTGTTTGATGGTGTTTTGAGAAGTTATTTAAGTTCGTTATAACTATTATTTTGGAATTATATAGAATATTTCTGAAATTTTTTACTACATAACATTTTAGCTAATCATTGAGTATTGATTTAATTCAGGAATGATCTCATTTCACCGTAAGAAAATTAGTCTCATCGAAAACTTTTAACCTGTATTTCGATCGAAAAAAAGGAAGATAAAAATTATTTGCGCAACTATAAAACACTGGTTTTTATTATTTTTGAAGAAAAATTATATACAATATTTATAACTAAGAAATTTTGTTCAGAATATATGGCATATGGAATATGGAATATATAGGGATTAATGAGTCCAATTAAAAAAAAATTGCCATATATTCAACCGATCTGAAAAAAAAGAAAGAAAGAAAAATCAAAAAATGGAACACTATATTTCTTCACACACTTTTATATACATATACCTTCGCATTAACATTAAACACAGGCTTTGGGCAAAAATATATGCATTTTTTTTTATGAAAAATTGATTTTATTTTTAATGGGCGTTGAATTACGCCCCTCCGCCCCCCCCAACACACAACTGAAACGGGACAAGCCCGAATTAAATATATATAGATATTAATTAAATATATATGTAATATATATACATATGCACTGTTAAAACATTTTAAATATTTTAATATTTCAAAAATAACGTCTGTCATCTGTATTAACAATAATATTTCTGTTCTGAAAATTTCTTCGGTAGAAGTAGATAAACCTTCTGCTAATCTTACATTGCAGAAAAAGCAAAATATTCAAAATTCTAGAGAGAAGATGTGTGAAATCTTTCAAAATTATAAGTAGATAGACAAAATATTTACCGTTTCTGTAAAATAAATTGTGAGTCACAAGTAACTAACAATATTTGAACTTCCTAGCTGTGAAATCGTGGCCGAGAGGGATTATCGCATAGTCTACAGACCATAAGGTTGCGAGTTCGTATCCCGCGACGGGTAGGTGCAGTGTTGTTAAGGTATATGTTAAATACAATGATGTTGTAAAAGTAGTTAATCATGTAAAATGTGCGAGACTGTATTGAAATACATGTGTACCCTTCTCTCTTTTTTTTTTTTTTTTAAATACAGAAATTTTCCAATAAATAAATAAATAAATTTTTCCAGAAATTGAAGAAAATTTTCATTAAAATACGTAAATTGTACTGGCGTCTTGATTGGCGGTACAATTTTTATATTTTGAAGGATTTTTTTTTCTGTGTATAAGGATTTTTTTTTCTGTGTATAAGGCTTTCCGAAAAAATGGCTGCTTTTGCAGAGAAATTAAAGGTGGTCAAACATGGATGCATTTCAGACATTTGAAGTGTCTTAAATTTAGACACATACAAGCGTCTTAAAAATTCAGACACTTTAAAATGTCTGAAAATTGAACACTCCGTTTCAGACACTTATGTGTCTGAATTTCAGACATTTCAATTTACAGTGTATTCGGCCTAAAACTTAGCCGAATATTCGGTATTCGACTATTCGGCCAAATCACTATTCGTTACATCACTAGTATAAATTTGAGTTAAATATTAAACTATGCTTATTTATTCAATTCGGACTATGTATAATTTCAAAATTTTTGTGATCAGGAATTTTTTTTTTTGAAAACCGGCTACATCATCTACCCTACATCCATATGTTGGTAAATTGTTGTTATATGTTGAACAAATCCAATTAAATCACAAACGAGAATAACATTTATACTGAATCGCTGAATGCGTGCTTTTAGACAGTTGCAATATACAATCCAATAAATCTGTCCTTAAAATCAGTCAGTTCTGCATATCTTTATATTTACAGAACACAGAATTTTAAAACATTCCATTCAACTTAATTCCACTTAACTAGAAATCTATGCTTACTTCCCTCCCGTATTTATTATTTGCGACTAATTTAATATGAAGCTACGTAATAGAATAATGAGAAACAAGTTTTGTATATTTTGACATGTGCTCTGTTAGAACAGATTCTATTTCTATATTAACTATCCACATTAATTTCTACGCATTTATGTTTGCCATTACGGGGGCAAATTCGACATATTACGAACGTTGTTTATGGCCAGATGTTTTCTGATTTTCAATTCTCGATTGTAATATAATTCAAATGGTGGATGCAGTGTTAAGTTTGAATAGCGTAATAATAGTTAGGATATAAATTTGAGTTAAATATTAAACTATGCTTATTTATTCAATTCGGACTATGTATAATTTCAAAATTTTTGTGATCAGGAATTTTTTTTTTTTTTTTTTTTTGAAAACCGGCTACATTCTCTACCCTACAGCCATATGTTAGTAAATTGTTGTTATATGTTGAACAAATCCAATTAAATCACAAAGGAGAATAACATTTATACCGAATCTCCAAATGTCTGGTTTTAGACAGTTGCAATAGACAATCCAATAAATCTGTCCTTAAAATCAGGCATATCTTCATATTTACAGAACACAGAATTTCAAAACATTCCATTCAACTAAAGTCCACTTAACTAGAAATCTATGCTTGCCCCCCCCCCCCCCCCCTCCCCTCGTATTTATTATTTGCGACTAATTTAATATGAAGCTATGTAATAGAATAATGAGAAACAAGTTTTGTATATTTTGACATGTGCTCTGTTAGAGTAGATTCTATTTCTATATTAACTATCCACATTAATTTCTACGTATTTATATTTGCCATTACGTGGGCAAATTTGGCATATTACGAACGCTGTTTTATGACCAGATGTTTTCAGATTTTCAATTCGCGATGGTAATATAATTCAAATGGTCGATGCAGTGTTCAGTTTGAATAGCATAATAATAGTTAGGGCACAAATTTGAATTAAATATTAAACTATGCTTATTCAGTTCCGACTATGTATTTAATTTTTTTTTTTTTTTCTTGTAACAAGTACAATTGTGACGACAATTGTACGTTTTATGACTAAAAATATTCATTTCAAGTTAGCTTAAGATCTGCAGTCTTATTTAGCACATTGTTCCCGACTAGCTTTAGTTTAACCTTTTCAAGGGCGATGTTTGCATGGTGAGAAAACTTAATTTCAAACTGTAGAGTTTTTTAATAAAATTTTACTATCAAAATATACGTGAACAGTACGAACAGTAGAGGAGCATTGAGAAGTTACCTAGTTGTGATCAACTTAACACCCAGTCTTTTGTTTGAATGTCTTGTATAACTATGAGCCATTGGAAAAAGATGAAGTGTAGTTTAAAACTACTTAAGAAGTAAATGATAATAAATTTAAAGTAAAATGAAAAATTAAAAAATATATACAAAAAAATTATATAAGATTAAGAATTGAACGTTAAGTTTTAAACTTAAGTCAAAGATGTTAGTAAGTAGAATAGTAAAATGAAAAATTGAAAATTAAGTTAAGGTATAGCTGTAGTTACAAAACTATTATATTTGAAGAACGAAAACTTAAAGTTAACACTGGAAAATATACGTCAAAACGCATTTAATTATTTTAAAATGTATTTGTTTATAAATTCTAATGTCACTTAATTATTTCAACATTTTAGCAGCAGAAATACTTTGCCTCTGAAATCGTTAAACAAGAAGCGCCGCCCATGGGCGGTACCCTTGCATGTTCCTTTGTTTTACAAAAACATTTTCTGTGTTCGTGTTTCTATTCAATTAATGTATATAAACTTGATACTTTTTCTAATCTGCTTATTTACATGCATAGAAAATTAATTGCATAAGTACAAATTGACTGTTTTTGAGAAATAATGTAACATATAAAACGCTTAAGTACCGCCCGTGGGTGGAGTTACACGCATTCAAAATAAACGAATTCATGTTATAGGTCAGCAATATGTTAAAGGTTTCGAACCATTTTAATTTGTAGTTTGTATGAAATTTATACTTCCCTATGTATAATAAAAAAATGCGCTTTCCTCTGATCCCTTATACGATAAACAATCATAACTAAAGACGGTTTAATTGTTATTGTTTAGTAAGGTGCAATATTTACCAAAAAAATTAATGATCTATCTTGCTGATAAAGATAAATCTTTAGAAGATGATATTTTATGAAAATTCTTCACCCCTGGCTAAGCGCTTTTCTCATTCAACGCTTGTTTATAATTTTTTTCATATTTGTTAAATAATGAGTTAAATCCTCACATATATGCTACCCCCCAGTGTTTTCAATTTAGTGGATATTTTAATTCAGATATTCCAAACTGAAACCAGAAATTTAAAATAGCAATATTTGCTTTATTTAGTAATAGACATTCCGCCGTTAAATAAAGCGAAATTTATTATTGAATTTTTTTGGTATGAATTCAGATTATCTTAATTACGGAATTTCTAGAACGTATTCTACCATAGGAATTAGTGTTAAGTTTTGAATCAGAAACTTATAATTAAATTTTACTTTTATAAGTTTGGTGGTAAAAGTTGTAAAATTCGTTTTTTCTTATTTAGAATTTTTTTTAACGAAAATTCCGGTGTGAATTCAACATTACTGAAACACAATTACTTGCCCCAGAAAGGTTTATATATTTTTAGGATTAAAAAAAAATAAGATAAAATAATCATATTAAACTTTTCTGACAGCTATAATGTTTCATAAAGCCATTCTATCTTTAGAAACTAAATCCAACGTATTAATCAAAAACTGTTCATGCACTGTCGTCGACTAAGTCAGGCCAAATAATTTAAAATAGAACTGTTTCTAAATCTAAAACTTATTTCATATTTACGAAACCATGTATCCGACGCTGTGTACTATTTCTCGTTCGACACTTGTTTGCCGTGTTTGTCATATTTGTTGAAACATGTATTTACCGTTACGTTAGGCAAATTCGATAAATCAGGAATTACTGTTTACGGCCAGATGTTTCTAGTTCTCCAATGCAGAATATTCCTGCAGCAGAACATATATACATTCGGGGAAACGACGAAAATAACTTTAATATGCAGTTCTGAATATCATAGATATATCTAAATAAAACTGCCGTGGAATTGAATTTCTGCCGATATTTGATTTATTATTTTGTTCCCCTACTTGTATATTCGATGGCTGCGGATTGCATGTTTTCAAGCATTTATTTTCGGATATTATTGACATGATGTTTGGTTGATATTTTGTGTTGTACTTGAATATTTCTTTCTAAATTATTCTTTCTTTGACGAAGCAGTAGAACTTTTAAAAATATTTTGAAATACATACGGGTGTTCGCTGTTCAATTTACTGAAAATATTGTTCAATAGAATTAGTTTCTCGAGATTCTTATAGGCATTCTATGTAGACATTTATCCCTATTTTCAGTAAATATTGTTGTGCATATTAAATATCGTATGGTAAATGTTTTTCGTTTTCTTTTCTTTCTTTTTTTTTTTTTCTTAACTTCTCTATTTGCTAACAGAAAAAGATTTTACGCTTGTATTTAAATAAAATATTTTAAAACATCGAAGTTTTGAAATACTTTTTGATATAGGTGAAAACTGGGAAATTGAGTTAGTAGCCAGTGGCCGGTAGACTCAGTTTCATTAGTGGCCACTTTTTAAAGTTAGTGGCCACTATAATATTTCAAACTTTCTTGACGTCTACATGAATTACAATCGCTGTATATAGACATATTTTTCTATAAGTCAGAGTTTTATACCAGCCAACTATTCATGATAAGAATAGGGAAGCAGTCAAAATTCAAGAAAATTACTTTAAAACCACTGAATCTGTTACATTCATTTTTTAGAATATATTTTTAGATTATTTTTATATGTTCATAAACACTATTGTCAATTTAAATTACTATTACTTTCTTTATATAAAAAATAATTAAATCAAAATTCCAACAGTTAGGTGTATACAAAAAAAAAAAAAAAAAAAAAAAAAAAAAAAAAAAAAAAAAAATCAAATAAAGCACAATAAAATGTTATTTGGATTTTATTTAATAAGTAAATGTGTTATTAACATACTACACACATTACATACAGTTGAAATCGAAGCTGATGAGTGTATTCTGCAGGATTAAACAGTATCTCTTGAAGAAAAATAATCTAACTGGTGAGCATGTGGCCGGAGTCGAAATATTGAACATACTACAATGTCCTTAAAATCCACTTGCATTCGGTGAAAAAAAAAGGAATAAATTATTTGAAATGCATGTGGAATCAAAGCTGATGAATATATTTTGCAGAATAAAACTGTATTTCTTGAAAAAATAATCAAACTGAACAGCAATGGCGAAAAGCTGAAATATTGAAAATACAGCTAAATCGTTGTAATCTGCTTGCATCCAGTAAGAAAAAGAATTAACCAGTTTGCTAATTAGATGTAACCAAAGTAGAGATGCATATTTCTATGAAAAAAGCTATATTTCGCTTGGCGATCGATAAGATTTTTTATCGCCACTTGGCGAGTGGCGACTAGGGTGGCGATCGATGGCCGATTTTTTAATCGCCACTTTTACAACTTTAATCGCCACGTGGCGAGTGGCGACCGCCAGTTTACACCTATACTTTTTGACATCATCGCGATTCTTTTAAATATTAATTTCGCTGCAGCGTGGTGTTTTATGTACTGGTGGTTAACTATTTTCCCAGCTAAGAAGACAGGGTACTTTAAAACTCATTTTTTTATTTTTTAAAAATTGCAGTGTAACTACTATTCAAGGGCACCACACTATATGAATTGTGGTATATATTTATCACAAAATGGGGAAAAAAAAAAAAAAAAAAAAAAAAAATCCTGAATAGTTTAAGCGTTATGGAGAACTTTTCAACATATACAAATAAAACTGTTCATCGAATTTTATTATTTGAATATAAATGTAAGGGAAAAAAACATTTTCTAAATTTTATGAAGTTTTCACCATTTTTGAATCGCATTTCTGCACTCAACTATCTTTAACTTTCGAATTATATTCAGTTTAAAAAAACAATGTACAGTTTTATTTGTATATGTAAACCAAACTGCCATAAAAAAATATTGTATTTAACAAAAAAGTAACTTCGAAGTTTATTTCCGTGATTATGTGATTACAGGGAAATTACTCTACAGCTAAACTCAACATTTTATATAATTCAACCTTTCTTTTAACTCAATGTAGGCTTAAATTTTATTTTTATTTAATTTTTATATCTTCTCGGTATTTTTGAAAATACTCTATTTTACTTTTTCACTTTTAATTTAATTTGTTTAATTTTTATCTTTTTTAAGTAGTTTTTAACTACATTTTATCTTTCTCCCAATGGCTCATTTATTTTTGCAAGACATTTCATACTCACACTGGGCGTAAAGTTGGCTACAACTAGGAAGCCCCCTAAAAGATGTTCAACTGTTCAGGGAAATTACTTTATAGAACATTATAGACAGACTATAGACAGACTTTTTTTTTTTACTTTTTACTACTTTATAAACAGAGAAATTTTCTTTCTAGAGATACTGATATTGAAAAGGAAAAATGTAAGTGGGAAAGTTGGCACTCGTAGGAACATATCTAAGGTCGGCCAACGATATGAACAAGGGTGATTCTGTTCCGAATTTTCCGAAAAATTAAGGCAGTCATTTCCGAAAGGAAAAAAAAAATCGATCATAAATCCGAAAATTCGGACATAAAATATATCGCGAATTTCGACAAATGGTTGCCGAAAAAAAAATAAATTTCATCAATCGCCCGAAGAAAAATCGTCAATTTCGTCAAAAGATCGCGGGTAAAAGGCGAATTTCGTCAGAGGTTCGCGAAAAAACACGAATTTCGTCCAGGGATCACGAAAAAAAAACCCCCGCAAATCTCGTCAAAGAATCGCGGGAAAATGTCAAATTTCGTCAAAGGATAGGGAAAAATGGCAAATTTCATTAAGGGACCGCGAAAAGATGGCAATTTCGCGGAAAAAAACGGCAAATTTCGTCAATAAATATTCCTATTCGCTTGATGCAAGCCTAAATTCATTACCAGTTAAAGCTAACGTTCGAGCTTATTAGCAATTTTTCAGGATACAATTTTTTCCCCTTTTTAATTCGAACTTTCATTTCGTGTAAAAGACACACAAAATAATTAGGTTCGTACTGTCACTTACTTTCCATTCTCTTTTTTAAATACTACTATTTCTGTAAAGATTTCACTATGTAATCGCAGGTTTCATACAGAGAAATTTCTTTTCAGAAATACTGGTATTCAAAAGGAAAATGTAAGTGGAAAAGTTAGTACCCGTACAAACATATCTAAGGTCGACCAGTGATATAAATTACAGGCTCTTAGGTCGAACCCAAATAAATATTTCAATCACTTGATGCGAACCTAAATTCATTACAGTTTAAAGGTAACTTTGAAGCTTATTTCCAATTTTTAATACTATTTTTTTTTTTTTTTTTTTTATTCGAACTTTCAGTTCATGTCAAAAGATACGTAAAATAAACAGGTTTACTACAGGTGCTTACTTTTCATTTACTTTTTATAAGGCTGTTCTGAAATTCAAGAGGCAACTTTATGACATAAGTTTTAATTTATTTTTGTTAGGAAATGCATGAAACTAGCAGGTGTTGTTCAGAAACTATGTAATCAAGCCGTTTTCCGTTTTTGATAACGCAATAAATCTTTCAGAAAATAGAGTGAAAGTGGGCGTTTTGAACCGAATTTCCGCGCGAAAGTAGAATAACCACTCAAGAAAGGGCGAAAAACGTGATCAAAATAGCTTATAACTCAACAGGTAATTTATTGATCAAAAAATGGAAAACACAGTTCGATTCCAAATCCCTTCCATGGTCAAGCTTTCCAATTTTATATCATTCCGTTAAAAAATGAATTTGTAAATGTGTCAAAACGTTTTGCGCTTGTTGAGCAGAGCACTTGAGAGCAGCCTTAAGGGTGTATTCCGATCCAAACTGCTTATTTTCTGATTCATTTTAAAATTCATTTTTGCTCTCAAATGCATTAAACTGGGAAATTCTCTTATTTATAAACTATATAATGTGCCGTGCTTCTTAATTTTTTGATAAATGCAGAAAATACTGTAAAAAACGCTGTCAAAGTTGGCGTTTTGAACCGAATTTTCCGAAGCGGGCGATCTGGGGAGGAAAAAATTGTCTTACTGACAAAATAATTGTTTAAAAATCAAATTCTAATTAATTGAGCTGAAAATGAAATCACACGGCATGTTAAACATGTCTTCAGAAATCACCCCAGAAAGTTTCATGTTTTTACTTTTAAAAATGAGTCTGAAAATGTCTCGGAAAATTTCGAGCAGTTGAGGGTGGAAAAATATTTTTTCGAATACACCCTTAATATCAGCATTTCTGTGAAGAAGATTTCACTATGTAATTGCTAGTTTCACACAGAAAAAAAATTTCTTTTTAGAAATACTGGTATTCAAAAGGGAAAAGTAAGTGGAAAACTTGCGTACGAACCCTGATTATGCGACAAAATATTCGGTTCTTTGATAGATTTTCAGGGTACCTGCCTTTATGTAAAAATGGAAAACGCCCTTTCAATTTGGCAGTTACTGAATAAGAGTATCTATCTATCTATTTTATGCGTTTACGAATGAAAGTGAAATTTAGGAATATATCAGAAAGTTGCTAGTTTGGACTTGAGAACAGCTTTCAATAATTAAAAATGCAAAATAATTGAAATGAAGTCTCCCCCTGACAAAAACATTAGCTCTGTATATAAATAATAAAATTGAATGTTATCTTTAGGAGAAAGAGAGAGAGAAAAAAAGAGGAAGCAGGAGAAAGAAAAAAAAAAAAAACTATTTGCTGCAAATGTCTTACGCATAAGCTATAAATGCGCAGCCTAACGTTGTCGTAAAATACGTTTTCCCTATGCATTATTATCAATTTTTGAAGTGATTTTCATAGCGTAAGTGCCTGTAAACATGGAAATATTGATAATTAATTTTATGTGCAGAATTGTAAGCATGAAAATATTGATAATTAGTTTTATGGCTAATTATATTTTAATTGCGAAAGTAACTGAAATTTTGCATAATCGTGACAATAAAGGAGGAATTTTGAACAGATTAAATTGTTATGTTTAGATAATTCTCCATCTTTATTTTGTAACAAATTAAAGAAGTAGTAACTACAATTAATTAGTAAAATAAATATGAAAGCTTCCGAATTTGGAATTTTATTAGCGTGGACATTTTCTGAAGCTGTAAAATAGTTATTCGTTTACACAAAATTTTAATTTTTAATATCTCATTAAAATTAAATAATGCACATAAAAATCGCATTCATTATATACAGAACTGTACTGATCATCACATTAAAGGAGTTTTCAGCAGTATTAGTTGTGAGTGTAAATTGTATTTTTGTTATTAAAAAAGTAATTTTGAGAATTGTAGTAATCAGATTTGAGAACTCGGTTGTTGTTAACTCCTGGTTGAAAATTCATATTACTAATTAAAAAACATTAGGGATAGAGGGATGACTCACTAGTTTTATTGACTGTTAGTTAAAATGAAGGAATGTGAAGTTATAGAAATTTTGACATTTATAATAAAATTTAATACCTTTTAATAATTTTTATTGGTTACTATTGCTTAGCAATGTTGATGCTTAATGATGCAGTTAAAATCACATAGCAAATCACATTTTCGTGAATGTTAAAAAGTATTAAAAGCGTTATCATGAATTAAAAAGTAGCAATATATTCTGGTAATATCTACCAGCACATGTCCTGAAACTATCATTTATAACATCCTTATTACACTAGATTAATAAAACAATTATTCTAATTGGTAAATAAATCATATATAAGTTTCATTTCCAACAGAGAAAAAGATCTCCATTCGAACCAAGTATTTCTTGGATAAAGCTGCCAATGCTCTGCCAACTATCCCGTACGAAAAAATCCTCCAGATTCGTCCGGGATAGCTCAGTTGGCAGAGCATTGGTAGCTTCAACCAAGAGTTCCCTGAGTCCCAAGAGTTCGAATCCTGACCTGAACATTTTCCCACTCAGTTTGAAAATTAACTCACCCTTCATATTAATTTAATCCAGTTCAAAGAGTGGACCGTGTACGCCTCCCTCCATCCCGGAAGGTTTTGTGTTCTGCGCATATTAAAATTCAGAATGGCTATTTTCTGACACATTCATGAAATCATTTCTAATCTTCGTTACATTAGAGTTTTTCACTTTTTGATAAAGGAAAAGAGACTGTATCATTCTGTTAAATTTGGCACAGAAAACCAAATTTTTGGACTCGCAAGGACGTCATGAAACCAGTGTTGCCAGATTGGGGATTTTTTTAATTCAGATTATTTGACTGTCACCACTTTTTAAAATAGTATAATTCGCCTTATTTTTCAGAATTTTAAATCTATTTTTAAATATGCCGAATATTTCTGTTTAAAAAAAGCGGGGGCAGTCAATAATCTGGGGACAAAAAAGTTCCCAATCTGGCAACATTGGATGAAACAACGATACGGAGCCCCCCAAATACTAGGCATACTTGCTGACACAAAAATGGCGGCTCCCGTAATTATTTCAGCGTTTGAACGGGCCTTTGACTTTGAATACAGGTACTTTTTAAACGTATTCTTTGCCTTGTTTTTCTGCGATTTAAATAATGCGAGGTAAACATTCAAAAGTTTCAAAGGACCGTACATATGGTGAAAGAAATCAGTGTATGACAGTGACAACCGCCATTTTGTATCGGCACTTAGGCCTATACCCAGGAGTGGAAAATTTGCTCCAATTGCTCCAATTTTGATTTCCTGCTGCATTCTGCTACAAAACTGCCAGTTTTTTTTTTTTTTTTAATTTTGTTCCAGTCTGCTAAAAAAATGCAAATTTATTAATCTAAAATATTACAATAAAAAAAAAAATCATATGAACCTTGTACAGGCTTGGTAACACACTGCTGTTATGATGCATGTAGCTAAGTTATGCACCGTTATGAAAGTTGAAAAGTTGATGAAATTTATCTGTAACTGAATAATTGATTTTGCTACAGTTTCATTATCTTAAATTTCAGTTATCATATTTATTACATGTCTTAATCCACAGTTGTTGTACCATCTGTGGGAAGCAATAATCATTATTGAAAATATTGGCAGCATTAAGGCTGCTGCTCTTAAAATATATTTTTATTCGCTCAACAATGCAGAACTTTCTGACGCATTCACAAACTTTTTTCAGATATAATAGCATACAATTGGTAATGGATGGCTAGTAAAATTATTTGACATTGAATAGCATTTTTCATTTTACGATAAACGTCACATCTTGAGTTATAAGTGATTTTTGAGTCATAAAAACCTTTCCAGGACTTTATAGCGTCCTGAAGTTGTGTTGAAAATACTCACTTTGATAACATAAAAAATATCCTTTGATGATATTTTAAAATAGAAAACGCTATTTGATTTTAGTGCTACAACACAAGTTTGTCCTGCTACAAAGCTGCCAAATACTGCTACAAACTGCCGTTTGTTCTGCTACAAAAGAGAATTCTGAAACAGAACTGCATTTATCCTGCTACAAAAACAAATTTTTGATTTTCCATCCCTACTGTACCCCACGATGCAATACGTTTAACAGAAAATGAATAGTACTATTCAATTAAAAAAAAATTCAGTAACCATGCCTGCCAATTTTGTGATCAATATTTTCTTCAGGACTGCCTTAATAGAATGGAATCAACTATGATTTAGACACCTTCCATACGCTTAGCACCACTTTACAAAATCAGTGACTTTACAAAGATTCGAAAAAGCATATTATTTGCCTATTTCGTAACATTTTATTGCAAAAGATTGTAAACCAATGAAGTTGGAAAATTCAGTAAAGAAACGGAACACCGAACCACAAATATATTTTCTGTTCAGCGCCAATATGGTATAATTATTATAATTGGTTTTAGTCACTTTCAGTAAATCACCTAAGAATTAGATCCATTGTTTATTGCTTATTTCAATGATACAAAAATCTTATTGTATTAAAACAATTAATGCTATTTTATAACGTTTATTGCTTAGCAGTACTGATGTTAGATGAACAAAGTTCAGATTCGAATATTCATGCTATTTGTCTGTTTAATAACAATTTATTGCTCAAAGGATTATAAACATCATTAATTGCTTAGCAATGTGGAAATGAGCAAAGTTTAGTTTCAAATAAGCATACTATATTGCAAAGGATTATAAGAAGCATTGAATTTGGAAAATTCAGTAAATTAACAGAACACTGAATCATAAATATTTTCCATTCAACACCGGTAGGGGATAATTATTGTAGCTGCGTAGACACTGTCAGGTGAATCATGTAACAGAATTATGTTACTCATTTTAAAGAACGCTAATAAATCTACATGATTTCTTACTCTACATGTAGAGGTTCGACCATTAAAGGTTCGACCATTAATCAGGTGCATATCACATGGAGAGGGGATGTAACAACAGGCCCACGGAAAATGCTCAATTAGCGTGAAGGATTATAATACGTCAGCTTTTATACATACCGTAATGTAACATTAATGATAAAATTACTAACCCCCTTTTTGGGTGATTCATTATCGGGGGGATGCTTTTGGATAGGTTTCTGATTTTAAAAGGTGCTGTAGCGGTAAATTAACAAATGAGAAAATTTACAGATGTATACAGATATGTTCTACCCTCATTTCTTAATATGATACTAGAGTCAGGGTTCTTTTTTTTAAAAAGAAATTTTAAAGGCCGACTGACTTTAAATAGCCCTCGCCTCTCTTTTCTACATAAAGTGTACTGTTTCTAATACTCAAAATCTCTATAATTGACACCTATTCAACGAAGAATTTTTCAATTCTCATCACCTATATGTATTTGCATATTTTGACTTGAAAAGCGCACACCTGAATAACGGACAATTTCTGTGGTTCCTAGATGTCCGCTATCCAGAGATTTTATTACATTCAGTTAATAATAAATTTTAAAAAATATAATAAACATAGCTTATCATTTTCATCAGTAGCATTGCTTTAATGTTGTTAAAATTTAGTGCATTTATACCCTTAGATTACATGTACCAATTTCAGCTGATTTCCATATCTCTGTAATTTTATTTAGGTTCAGAAATAACGTCTAATTGAAGTATAAATCTTAAACTTTAGCATACAGTTTTAACCCTTCACTGCACGATTTTTTTCTATTTTTATGAATTCTATATATCAGTCTAATAATGGGAAAAATAGAAAAAAAAATTACATTTCAATATTTCAGCTAAAATTTGATATATTATGGTGTGTACCACATGTCCATATTTAGGGTTTTAAAATATTGTATTGCCATATTTTGCAACTAAATGAGCTTAAATTAATTAATTTTATATTCTTAACACTCTGCAATTTTTATCATATTAATATTTTTACGTATTCAGTAAAAATAATGAAAGTAAATCTTACCTTAATAGCTTGATGGATATTTTTTTGTTTCCGAAGAACAAATTCTATTTTTTTTATAATGCAGCCATCTGACATGGACAAAATAAGTGTTATTCCATTCTTTGGCTTGTTCTTGATCAGCTACAGTGATCATATTAGCCATTTCATGGCACATAATGAAAATTATCATGTTTTTAGGTATGTGCCAGATATGGCACATGGTGCAGTGAAGGGTTAAGAAAGAAACCATAAAATATAAAAGCCCAACTTTCTGTTATTCATTATCTTGGTGGGGGTATACGTTTAAAGATTTCTTATTTTAAAAGTTCTGCTGCGGTAAATTAACAAATGAATAATTTTATGCATGTGTTCTACCTTCATCTTTACTTTCTTCTATCTTTACAAAAAGAAACTATTGGATTCATGAAAATTTTCGAATTCCGGTTTTCGACGGATTTACACATTTTAGGGGTCAGAGAACCCGAAAAACATGTTTTTACAAAATGTCTGTCTGTCTGTGTGACACAAATTTTGTGGGCGCTCTATCTCAAGAACTAATGCACGGAATTTAATAAAAATTCATATTCAGTTAGTCCCTGATACGAATTGATGCTGATTAGTTTTTGGTGTACATCGCTCAACAGGTGGCGCTGCTATGCTGCATTTTTTATGATTTCCGCAATGGCTCTGTCTCAAGAACTAATGCACGGATTTTCATGAAACTTCAGATTCAGTTAGTCCTTGATAAGACTTGATGTTGATTAAATGTTGGTGCAAAGCACTCAACAGGTGGCGCTACTATGCTGCATTTTTTACGATTTCCGCAATGGCTCTAACTCAAGAACTAATGCATGGATTTTCATCAAACTTCAGATTTAGTTAGTCCTTGATATGACTTGATGCGGATTACGTGTTGGTGTAAATCTCTCAACAGGTGGCGCTGCTGTGCTGCATTTTGCACGATTCCCGCAATAGCTTTATCTCAAAAACTGATGCACGAATTTTCATCTAACTTCAGATTTAGTTAGATGTTAACACAAGTTGTTGCTGATTAGGTTTTGGTGTTAATCGTCCAATAGGTGGCACTGCTATGCTTGGATTTTCATGATTTTCGCAATAGCTCTATCTCAAAAACTAATACACGGATTTTCCCCAAACTTCAGATTCAGTTAGACTTTGACGTAAGTGGTTGCTTGGTAGTTTTGTTTAACATAAATTTTGGTGTAAAGTACCCAATAGGTGGCGCTGCTAGGCTGAATTTTGCTGGATTTACACGATTTCGGAGATAGCCATATCTCAAGAACTAATGCACGGAATTTCATATCTATAGAATCCTCATGATGGGCATAGATTTCAGTTTAACTTTGGTAGTGTGATAGCGAATTTTCAAGTACTAACATGCATGAGATAGAAGAAAGTTTTGGGATTGGTATATCCGACTAGTTTGTTATTATATGTAAATAGGTTTTTTTTAAAGCTCGTTAACTTATATTCTTAATGATACATGCAGACATGATTATTGAAGTTATTTGTAGCCGAACAGTCTTTTACTTGCCCGATAAATGCATTGCATCATGAATTATAAGCGATTGTTGTTTCAGGACGACAGTTTTTGTTCTTTTCGGCGCTGTCGCGAAATTCGGTCCAAAACGCCCACTTTGATAGCTTTTTTCTGAAAATTCTGCTTTTGTCGAAAAACTGAAAAAACAGTTCCGTTACATATTTTATTAATAAATACACCTTAAATTTGATGCGGTTTTGAACAAAAATGAAGTAAAAAATGTGTCAATGTAGCCTGTTTAGATTTGAAAACAGCCTATAAGGCTCTCAAGTTCACTGCTCAACAAGCGCTAAACTTTCTGTCACGTTTTTACTAACTCCTTTTCAAACAAAGTCACAAAATTGGCAGACCTGACTATTGAAGCGATTTGGAATCGAAATTAGTTTTCCCTTTTCTGATAAATTACTTATCGAGTTATAAGCTATTTTGATCACGTGACAAGATGTTTTTCTCCTTAATCTGGCTGCTTTTTCTCCTTTCGTCGGGAAATTTGGTTCAAAACGCCAACTTTGAAGATATTTTCTAAAAGATCTTTTACATTTACCAAATAATGAAAAACATCTTTCGATTACACATAGTTCCTGAATAACACCTGTCAATTTCATGCGTTTCCGAACAAAAATGAATTAAAACTTGTGTCATGCAATTGCTCCTTTGGATTTTAGAACAACCTCAACCCCTTGGGGACGAGCGACCCGTATACGTGCCGCATGAAGCGCTCAGAATGCTTGTTTTTCGTCACCAGTAAAATTTTACTGTAAAATTTGCCTTATTTAATCAGCGCATTTTCTCGATTCAAGAAGACACAAATTTCTGTTTTTAAAAGACGGTGACAAAAGATTAAAAATTTCGTAAAAGGCTCCCGTCCCGAATGGGTTAATGCAAACAAAGCCAAAACGACAACTTTATGACACAAGTTTTAATTTATTTTTGTTCGGAAATAAATGAAACTAGCAGGTGTTGTTGGTCAGAAACTATGTAATAGAGCTTTTTTTTTTTCCGTTTTTTTTGCAAACATAATAGATCTTTCAGAAAATAGTGTCAAACTGGGCTTTTTGAGCCGAATTTTCGCGCAAAAGAAGAGTAACCCCTCAAGTGGGAAACACGTGTTTGTCACGTGATCAGAATGGCTTATAACTCAATAGGGACTATGTTTTAATACTATGTTTTCCATCAAAAAATGGAAAACATAGTTCGATTCCAAATCGCTGCCCTGGTCAGGCTTTCCAATTTTATACCTTTCCGTTAAAAAATGAATTTGTAAATGTGTCGTTTTGCGCTTGTTGAGCAGAGCAAAATATTAATAAATTAAATAACTCTGCAAACTATTTTTCTTTTTGCACTATATGTAATTCTTAAAAATCTAAACGCACTATTGTACAATACTGAAATTGTGAAAATTTGTTCACAACCAGTCCAATCCAATTTTGATCTATTTTACGACTTCTAGTTAGCAATTCTATGTTTTTGCACTATATGTAATTCTTAAAAATCTAAACGCACTATTGTACAATACTGAAATTGAGAAAATTTGTTCACAACCAGTCCAATCCAATTTTGATCCATTTTACGACTTCTAGTTAGCAATTTTTTATCATATAAATCCATATTTACTTTCACCATAAAAAATGATCCCCTCAATAAAGCAGCAGACTATTCCTTTCATTGTACTATTTTTAATACTAAAAAGAAGAAAAAAAAGTATCATTCATCATTTGTTATCGTTGAAAACCTGGAATAACTTTTATTTGGACTTGAAATCAGCGAAGCATTTGAATATGGTTGAATTTCTTCCTGAATTTCTTTTCTGCTGCATTTGTTTTTTTCTCCCACAATGAACTTTTTGAAAAATAAGTATACTCATGTCGTATTTTCCATTTTTGTCATTAATATTCTTACGTAAAACTTTATTTTTTAACCTTGTCATTCTACCTTGATTTTTTCCCCCAGCTTTCTACATTTATATGTATTTTTAATCGATTTTCTAGGGCAGTGTATTTATGATTTGTTTTAAAATATAGTTTTTTAATATTGGAATTATCGCTGTCTTTTTGTAGATTCTTTTAAGTCACAGACACTTAAAAAATTACCTTCGCGTTTAACTTTTGGATGGCTGAACTTTGGATGGTTGATGGTTTTACTCGTGTATATGTTCCTGTAAAACCTCTGCTCTTTTTCTTTTTTTTTTAATAGGCTAAGGCTGTATGGAATATATGATATTCTACGTAATCGTCAAAGATTTCGCTACTTGCAGCAACCTTTTTGTTACTGGTAATTTCAAGTGCTAGGATTAACGTTTTGTGATCGGACTGCACATGATATAGATTTAATAAAATCCTGCTTCAATGTTATTTTAAGAACCATAAAAAAAAAAAAACAAAAAACAGTAAACGAGATTTGCTTTTAAAGATAAACAACAATAAAAGTTTAAAATATTAAGTGAATAAATAATTACTCTTGTAAAATCTTCTTACGTTTGTATTTAAATAACTCGCTCTTAAAAGGGTAGAGAGATTAGTTTTAATTTATGTTTGATAATTTTGTTTATTGTTTGTCTTACAAATGTTTGATAATTTTGTTTGTTCATGCCTGCTTAGAAATGAAAAGCAAAAATGTTCACACAGTGAATAACTTTAAATGTTCGGAAGAAAGAAACAAAAGAGTCAAATTTATTAGAAATTAAAATTTTGAACAAGATTAATTTTATTGTTAAAATAGTAATGTATTTTGAATGCTTTGTCAACATCGTTTATCGAGTTAAAAAGTTTTTATTTTTTTCATTCCCTGCAGAATTGTATAATTCTTTATTTTCTTTTTTGGCGTCTATTGGATTTTAATTTCTTTAATAATTTTTTGATTAACACTTTTTCCGATTAATTTAGTAAGCAACAAAATTATGTGAAATTAAAATAAACAAGTAAAAGCTGCTTTAATATTGTAGGAAGATTTTCAATCAATTCATTTTATATTATCGTTCTCATTGCTAATTCTTTTTCTTTACTGGGTTTCAGTGGACAAAAAAAATAAATTTCTCAAATGCTTAATTATTTAGCATACAGTCTGTTGTATCCTTTAGAAAAATAGTTTTCTTTGCTTGTTTAAAATGTATGGTTTCTTTCTTGGAACTTTCGTAGTTTTTCGCTCTTGCTTTATCTAACGACGAGATTTGCTTTTAAAGAAAAAGAACTAGAAAACTTTAAAAGATTAAGTGAATAAATAATTACGCTTGTAAAATCCTCTTACGTCTGTGTTTAAATAACTCATTCTTAAAAAAGGTAGAGAGATTAGTCTTAAATTATGTTTGATAATTTTGTTTATTGTTTGTATTACAAATGTTTGATAATTTTGTTTGTCTGCTTAAAAATGGAAAACAAAAATGTTCACACAGTGAATGACTTAAATATTTGGAAGAAAGAAAAAGAAGCGTCACATTTATTAGAAATTTAAAATTTTGAATAAGATTAATTTTATTGATAAATTAGTAATGTATTTTGAATGCTTTGTCAACTTTGTTTATCAAGTTTTATTAATTTTTTCATTCCCTGAAGAATTATATAATTAACTGTATCTTCGTTTTTGGCGTTTGTTGAATTTTAATCACGTTAACGATTTTTCGATTAACACTTTTTTTTGATTAATTTAGTAAGCAAAAAATCGCGTAAAAATAAAATAAATAAAAACTGGTTTAATATTGTAGGAAGATTTTTGATCCGTTTTATACTTTCGTTCTCATTGCCAATTCTTTTTCTTTTCTAGTATTTTATGGATTTAAAAAAAAAAAAAAAAAATGCTTTTCAAATGCTTAATCATTTAGCATACAGTCTGTTTTATTCATTAGAAAAATATAGTTACCTTTGCTTGTTTAAAATGTATGCTTTCTTTCTTGGAACTTTCATAGTTTTTAGCTCTTGCTTATCTAACGATTAGAAAAATTAAAAGATTAAGTGAATAAATAATTACACTTGTAAAATCCTCTTATGTTTGTATTTAAATAACTCTTTCATAAAGGTACTGAGATTAGTTTTAATTTATGTTTGATAATTTTATTTATTGTTTGTCTTACAAATGTATGATAATTTTATTTGTCTGTTCATATCTGCTTAGAAATGAAAAAGAAAAATGTTCCCATTTTAGTGAATAACTTGAATGTTTGAAAGTTTTAATTTTTCTTAAAAATATAAAATTTTGAACAAGATTAATTTTATCATGAAATTAGTTATGCATTTGAATGGTTCGTCAATTTTGTTTATCTCGTGATTTTTATTCCATGAAGAGTTTTATAATTGCTTGTATTTTTGTTCATGACGTTTGCTGGATTTTAAAAATCTCTTTTTTTCCTTAACTTTTTTTCTTTTATTGTTTGTTGTATATGTATGAAAAGACTATATTGATTAAAATATATTGTAAACATCGAAAATCGACAGTTTGTAGTTTGTTACCTACGTATATAACTAAAATATTAAAGCTCATTTCAATCTTTTTTGGACACCCTGTGTTTCCAGGAACTATTAACAAAAGTTTTCTGTCGTCAGGTTTATAATTAGTAGAACAGATGAGATACCCGGCAAAAGCTGAAGCTGATTTCGTGAGATTTTCAGTTCTTTCGTATAAATCCATATCTTTCCTCATAATGACAATTTTATTGTTTGGCTGGTATTAATCCTCCTGTCTTTCATTTAAAATTAAACTTTTTTTATACATTAGAATATTTAGGGTTGGGGAACTGCATAAATCTACTCGCCGCTGGCGAGTAGATTTTCTGGCCAGGCGAGTGAATCTGTAGGCAGTCTTTTAAATAATGCAGCGTATAAAATATGTATGCCTAAAAATTTGATGTTATTTCTATTCAGCCATATTTCGTTTTGGTTTTTTCTCAATTTCTGCAATCTAAATCTGGCATTGAATATTCCTCTGTAACATGTCTTTCCTATCTTGATACAAATGTTAGTAATGAGTTATTGTTGCAGTCTCATAAATTTTACCGGAACTGTTTTCGACTATATATTGCATCTTGCTGTGTGGTAAAAAATTTTTTGCTGATAAGAGTTTACGAAAATTCAGTACCCCCTGATGAATCTATAAATGAATGTTTAGACAAATGTATGTTTTGTTTTTATTCTTGTCCTATTCTAAAAATACTAAATCGATTATAATTCTTACAAAGTGAATAAATAAGTTTTTAAAATATCAGCTTTACGGAAAC
Source organism: Maratus speciosus (assembly GCA_963932465.1). Taxonomy (NCBI): domain Eukaryota; kingdom Metazoa; phylum Arthropoda; class Arachnida; order Araneae; family Salticidae; genus Maratus; species Maratus speciosus. Next base: position 85,088,923 of record OZ010799.1, on the reverse strand, counting down.
GCCAAATTTCAGAGATCTGGGGTGCCACTCTGATTTTCACAGTATCTTGTAAGTTTGACTAATTCTAGGTTCATGCACTATAATTAGGGGCTGTTGCACGTAACATTTAAGAAACATGAGCACTTTTCACTATTTATATACTTCACAATATGAAATTTTAGTTAAAAAATATTTTAGTAGATTGTGTTATAACAAATTACTTTTACCTATAATACAATAAAATAACAGATAGAAATGAGTTAATATTAGTCTGACACGATATTTATCATTATTTAACGTTGATATCATTGAACAAGTTTCATTCCGATGTGAATATATGAAATGTCCAAGTTTCTTTGTCTATCTTTTTATTTTTATCCAATACTATGTTATTTTTCTCGACTACAATTTTTCTGAAAATATTCCCATGTAATATTTTCTATTTTTTATGATTAATAGTCCCATCTCTGTTTCAGCAATATGTTTTCTCTTTTCTTACGAGCTATTTTTGTGGTATACACACATAAATCTTCGATTCGCTTTCAGGTGCTTTAAGTTTCAGATTGCTATTTGTTTTGTTCTAGGTCACGATAGTAATCTGACTTATTTAAAATGTATGGGTTCTTTCTCTAGAACTTTGTTATCTTTCGTAGTTTTTAGCGTTTGTTTGAATAGAAAGAGATTTTATGTTCCCTTTCTAACAGGCTTTGGCTTGATAAATCACCATTTTTTTTTTGTGTAATGTTTTGCTTTTGTGTTGAAACGAGTTTTTAAAATTAAGTTTAAATTGTAATTTGTGTAAATTTTTAACTTTGTTAAAATTAAATCTTAATTCCAGTCTTTGACTTGATAAATCAAAAACGGTCTACTTTTGTGCGGAAATGACTTCTTAAATTTGAGTTTAAATTGTAATTTGTGTAAATTTTTTATCTTTGTTAAAATTAAATCTTAATTCAAGCTTTGACTTGGTAAATCACAAAATTTGTGAAAAGGTCTGCTGTTGTGCGGAAATGACTTCTTAAATTTGAGTTTAAATTGTAATTTGTGTAAATTTTTTTTATCTTTGTTAGAATGAAATCTTAATTCAGGCTTTGGCTTCATAAATCACAAAATTCGTGAATGGCCTGCATTTGTATGAAAATTACTTCTTAAATTTGAGTTTAAATTCTAATTTGT